>BJBW01003592.1:0-40745 GCA_004320125.1 Scolopax mira
TGCTAAAGGAAAACCTAGAATTCAAACTTCCCGCGCAGCCCGTGGCCTGGAGGGGGCGTGGCCCGGAGGGGGGGGCGTGGAGGGGGGGCGTGTCCCGGGGGGGCGTGGCGGGGGGGGCGTGGCCCGGGGGGCGGAGCAGGGCAAGGGCGCCCCCTGCTGCCACTCGGCCACCCCGATTCAGGCTCCGAATACAAACTGGTTAATTTGTCCAAAATGCCTCCTGCCTGCACGCCTCAGCAAAGGTGGTAAGGCCAGGGCTGGACCTAACGATGAGTTCATATCTGCACTCCATCACCTGCATCACCTCCCTGCCCCATCAACCCAGACTTCTGGAGGGACTAGAACTCCAGTATCCACAGATGAGTTTCCCCTCCACCCTTACTTTTCTAAATAAAGCCAAACTAATCTAGATAATATTTCAATAATCGCACTTCAGCATGGGCAACAATATTAAAAAAAAAACAACAAAAAACCAAAAAAACCCCCTGCATTTCTTTCCTTCCCACTTAAATTCAGAATTTAACTTTAAAAGTAACTGTGACTGTAAATTTGCATCCAAAAGTATGAAAACCACCATTTCTACTGGCACATAAAACAGTGTAGCGGTGACTGGGCCTGGCAGCAAGTGAAACCCTGGGGTGGTGAGCATTCCTGGCAGGGCATCCCAGTCCTGCATCTAACACGTGCTATGTCAGCCCCTGGCAGCAGTCCTGCTTCCACCATATGAATAGAAATACCATTTTTATTTCCCCTTTTCCAAGAGTTTTCAATTAGCATTATTTCTTTCCAAGTGAAGAGGCTGAAAGAAGGAAGAAATCTTGTTTTCCTTTTGTAGTTTATGACTAAACCCCAGATACTCAGGATGAGATACACTGGCTTTAAAATGCCAATTATCTGCAATCAAAACCAGCGTGACGTAGTTACATTCAGTATTTTCTTACTGCCTCTGTTGAGTACTTCTGTTTAAAAAGGCAAATGAAGCCTTTTAGAACTAGAAACTATAGAAAATGCACTATATTTCAGTTGAGAGCAAACTTTAAGTTCTATTTTTACATTTAAAAAAAGGATCTAACAGCCTTACCGGTTTGACTTTAGTTGAAACCAACTCCCCATTCACATTTCAGTAGAGGTGATGTAAGTCAAATATGAAAGAAATAACGCCCTCGTAAAAGCATCATTCATTACTTTCTAACAAAAATTCAAACTATAAACAACTATTTAAATAGTTCACTTAAAAATATTTTAAGAAATAGCCATGTAAATTTTGAAAAAGCTTGAACCATGTAAAAATTACGCAGGCACACAAGTGTACATAATGTATACACGTACACAGAGAGCTGCAAAGTAGCAACTTTAGCCAAGAACTACAAAATAGTTGCTTGTTACAAAAATATAATAGCAATCAAGATGAAAATCATCATCTTAACTAAACTTTCTGTTTGCTGACTCAAAGCCATCTGCTCTAGGTGTCTGGAGACACGGGCAGTTGTACAGAGCTATGAGGAGGAAGAACACCCATGTGATTTCAGCATTAATGGGGTCTTAAAACATGGGTTCCTCTTAGCTCATGACTGAGATGGTATGAGTTCTCTGGAGGATGGGATGGGGCAGAAAAAAAACCCTCAAGTATTCCCAATTTCACGATGAACAAATGGAAGATAGACATTTTCTGGAAAAAATGTGTAATATTCATCAATAATAAAACCATTTCATAATACAGTATTGAAACATAGCTGGAAATTTAATTATGTTTTCTTCCCTCTCTGCTGAGCCAATCATTCTTTTAGTTGCAGTTTATTCAACTGACTTACCAATAAAAACTGTATAACTGAAAACTTTAGAAAACCCTGAAAGATTAAGTAAAAAAAATGCTCAATGACTGCAGATTATGGGGGTTGATGGGAAAAAAAAAAGTTCAAAGAATACAGTTTAAAGACTGGAAAGACCTAAATCAATATATCTTTCAACAGTGCAAAAAACCTTTCCCATAAAAAAGCCTTAAAACTGCAGAGGATAGTACTCTTTTATTATAGAATGGGTATTTTTTAATACTAATATTAGACGAAAAATATACATATATAGAGGGTATAAACTCTCTATATATGCACATATGTAATGGTCTCAGATAAAATTTTTGAATTTTTATGTATTTAAATTTTATACCAAAGTTATTAATACTACCATCCAAACTACTTAGCAAAGAAAAGCCCTTATGAAAATAATATATTCAAGAAGTAATAATCAGAAATGTCAGTGGTGGAATAGATATTTAGTGTCTATCTCACCTTTTTGATAATCCAAAGCAGAATTATTCAAAGTCTACGAAAGTCCAACAAAAACAGGGCCCAGACCAATCCTATATCCCCCTTCTTGTGCATGCACTTCACAGCGTTGCCCAAGAAAAGGGCCACTTTCCATCAGGTCCTCTTCAATTCAGTTCTTGAAGAACTGGCTTGTTCTGGTTAAGAGTTTGCCCAGCCATCAATCTTCCAACCCTAAGTGCTAAAACCAAGAATTGCTTAAACCACCAAAATTATCACATACTGCCAATTACATTTCATCAACCTAAAGAACCAGTGCAAGAAGACCAAGATTGTTGTTTAATCTTTCCAATCAAATTAAATATGCAAATAAAAAAAGATCCTTGTTTTCCTATAAGAAGTTTAAGATTCTGCAATAAAATATTCCTACATTCTAATATCATCCACAAACTGAACTGATAGTCATAAAATTGCCCAAAATGGAATTGATAACAAAAGGTTCTCTGAAAACATGCTACAATCAGCATATTCTAGCCAGGAGGAAAACTCCGACACAAGTCAAGATAGCTGTCTGCTACATCATTTGGTTTGGAAAAAAGGTTGCAGTTAAGGCTGTTATCCACTAAGTGGCATTATCACCTCAAACACCTAAATTTGACAAAAAATAATAGTAGTACAGTGCCTTTTTTTCTTCTACAGACAAATTGATAGAAAACATTTCCTTTGGATGATTCATTTTATTGTCAGAAATTTGGGCATCGTTTCAGACAGCCAAATGTACTAGTAAACTGGTATTACCAATTTACTTTTCAATCAAGACATTTATAAATATTTAGCAGAATGGTCAGGTTAGAAATAAATCTATCATGCCAGACACCTTAAACAAAGCAATCAAAATATCAGACTTGTATGAGCTCAAATCAGACACATAAAAGTATAATAAGGTATTTTAAAATCAGCTGAAGCTTCAGAAGTGCTGTACGTCAACAATTCTAGTATTTCCTGTTGTGAAGTATCAAAGTACCAAACGCCACACCAGATATTTACTTTAGATAAAATACTTTAAAAGAAAGTAAATTCAATAGATTAGATAAACTAATCTACCTGATGCTACCTGATGCAATAAGGTATCAAAAAATTAAAGTAATTGGAAAAGTGTTACATTTTACTGATTAGTAAAGTATTAGTTTTCAAAAGGTTAATTAAGGACTAATGACTGTAAATATAATTTCCTGATGTTTACTGGAAAAAAGCATTTAGGAGCAGTATGAATACAAGAAAAAAGGATAGAACAGAACTGTCATTGTAAAATATTTTCCCCTCTATTCCTGTTGTTTGCAACTGGTCTTTTGTCACTGTCAATTTGTACATACATAAACAGCTATTAAAAATAAAGCGGGAAAAAATAAATCAGTATCACTGTATACAAAGAGTATAGGAAAATAAAATGAACAACTACTTCTGTCTCTCTGCCTCTTCAAAGCATGTATTTCAAGCTTGTGAAACGCACTCAAAATTCTAAGCATACTTCGATGCTAGAAGGATCAAGATGTTCCTTTTTTTCTGTGTGTGATTTTTTTTTCCCCTCACTGGCCACAGAGGAATTACATTAGGACATAGTCCTTTTTCCCTACATCCGCCTACGACAAACATTTGGTGCAAGTCAGCGACTCCAAAACCAAATTGTTTACAATTAACTTAAAAAGCCATTAAAAAAAAATTGTTTCTTTGTTCCAGTTGGAAAGAGAGACAGCCAGATGTGTGGCTTGTTGATCTTGCTCTTTTCTGACCTCTAAGTGTAGGAAGAACTGCAGCTGAGGAAGGAAGTCAGCAAGTTGTGTTAATGAAGGTGAACATGGCAAAAAAAGATGTTTGCAGTCTTTTTTCATGAAAGAAAAAACTCTTTGAAAGAGCTTTTATTAAAAAACAGATATTACAGAGCCTTACTTTTCACTACTGGTGAAAAATTATAGCCTTTGTTTCAGAAGTCAGTAGTCTGCAGGTTTTATTACTTCTGAAAAATTCTACCCTTTATTTCAAGAACTTCATGAAGTTTGACTGCCGTAAATTAGCAAACACCTCATCACTAACACCTGCTGGGAGACCATCTTCCTTTGAGGATGCAAAATGTAGGAAATTTTGATTTCAGGATCTGAGTCACAGTCCATCAGTACACACCAAAATCAGGTCTAAAGCTGAATTCCAGATTGAGAGTGTACCCATTTCTTTGGAAAATACATCTGGCCAACAACGCAAGGCAACAAACTATAGTTACGGCTATACCTTTCTTCACACTTCTCCCTGAAACAAGTTCATGCATTTTATCTGTAAAACACCTCGTAATGAATTAACTAGCAATCTGGGTTGAAAACTTCATTACATGATATAGGACACGCCTGCCTGTACAAGATGTTCTGTTAGCATAAAAAAGAACAATCTCTCAGACTGCAGAAGAACAGACGTGAAACATTATCATTATTATCATATCTGTGATCATCTTGTTTCTGAACTTCGAATTATTTTCTAAAAAATGTCTGAAATGCACTCTGAAGATCTACAACCACACTGCTCTTCATTTTTCCAAAAGCAGCTCAAAAGTTAGTAAAAGTTACCATACTTGAGGTGATACCCAAAGACACATTTGCGTGTAAAATACAGATTCACTCCAGAGATCCAGCTTTAGATATTAATTCTGGCATCTAAGCATAAATCCTGACTCCTTAGTGAAGCTTTCCCAAACGCACTCTAGGCATGCAATTTAATTGTCAGAATTAGTTTAAATGATTGATGTTGCTCTCCCTGCATTGCTATCTTCATCTTAATAGCACATGCTAGTTTGGGTAGAATATTATGCTTAATTCTCATCAACTATTTTAAAAGTACACTTATTATCCAAAGACCTGAGTGATATCATCATAGTTCATCTTTCAATATGTTCATTATGATATTAGTTAATTAAGAAACTTTCCTATGTATTCTTAGAAAAGAGGAAACCGAAGATAAAAACTAGTTTACTCTCTTCACAACCCATGTTCTCCTGCCCCCTAAGGTCTTTTAAAAAATAGATCATTATACACATTCATATGTACATACAAAACCATTTCTACAAACGGTTATACAAATATAACTGATAACTGATTAAGAAAACGTAATTATAAACTGATTAAGAAAATTCAAATTCTGGAGAGGTAAAACAATATTTCATGTCATACTTTTCAAAACAGATATAAGGGATATTGGTCATTTAAAAAACAGCCTCAGACATTCCATCTTTCTCTTAGCACTAAGAGAAATTTAAAACCTTATGTAAGACATTCAGCACAGCTTGAACAGCTCATACCTATGAGCATAGAGAATTGCTACTGCTGCATTAGTATTTAGAAATTATTATTGGCTTGGCATTGTCACAGGAAGATTTGATTTTCAGAACCTTTTATTTTAGAAATAAAATTATTCAGATGCTCCTACAGTCCATATTTTGTCATAGTCTTCTAAAAGAATCAATCTTTAAGGTAATTAAAGGCATATTTAAGGGCTTCATTTTGAAAAAATAATTTGTCTTAACATCTGTAAAAGCTCTCTATTAGTAAACAGGTAGGACTTCAAAAATTTATCAGGTAAAAAAAAGACTAAACTATTTCCCTACCAGTTGCAGTTCTTACCAATGGAATTAATAAAAGCAGTGAACTGTAGTAATATTAACTTCCTACAGACTAAGTTTAAAAGAATCCATAATTTAGCAAACCTCTAGTTCCTCTTTTCACACTCCTTGTTTCTCATCACTTCCTCTTTCTTCTCACGTTGTGTTCATCTCCATTCATATCATTTTTCCTTCAAATTCTTTCTTTTCACTAAACTTGTCCTGTCTCTTCAGGTCATCTCAGCCCTCCCAACAGAGTGGATAAGCCCTCCAGAGCACTACATTTAAGATCCTCTCCAGCTCAAAATGACCTTTCTTCACTTAAAAAGTAGAATGGGCCACAATTTTTAATTGCAATGTGGTTTTTTTAAAAAAAATATTAAACGTCATATACATAATTCCTAATTTAAATTCTGTTCAACTGTAACAAAATAGAAGGTTAGAAGGCCTTTTAAGGGAGAAAATAAAGTGCGACAATAAAATAGACAAAGCAGTTTACTGGTTAAGTATACAGTCCTTATAAGTCATTAGTTTATAAGGTAGAGAAGAATAATCTCCTATACTGCAGAAACTGTCAAAGCTGATTGTAGCATTTAATCTTAGTAAGTCTTTCTTTCCACCCCTCACATCCGCCTTCTCCCTTGGACCTGGGTTCACTCCAGTGAAACAAAACAAGACTATTCTGGCTTTCAACTACGCTGGTTCCACATTCACCAGAATCCCTTCTGCCTTTAAATTAATGCATCTCTACACCTTCCAAACTCCTCTGTAGGTGGCTTTACTTCTTTTGAACAATGATCCACATGATTAGCAAACACCTTTACTTTGTAGACTGCCACTAAGATTCCTGGACTCACTTGGGTACTCCAAGCCTGCTGTGACAAAAAGCCAGTCTGGCTATTGCTACGTTGGGCTTGTTCTACATGAAAACAACTGAAGTTTTTGTGATCATTTGCCCACAACATTGCATGTTGAATGCCTCTCACAGCACCTGAATTAATGACAGCATTCGCTTTTACTAATGTAGGGTTAGCTTAGAAAGTCCTCTTCCTACTTGATGGCTTCCATCTCTTTGAGAAACCACTGGATGAAAGCTACCATCTCACACAGCCTCACTTCCCACAAAAAAGTATGATATTATTCCCTTTCAGATTTTAAGTGTTACATGCTGCAATTGCCCAGTAGAAATGTCATGTCTGCTTCACGTTTCCCAGTAGTCCAGAAAGGGCTGGCAAACAGGAGCATGTTTGGGTCAGAACCACTGGAACCATTGTCTGTGACTTGTAGCCTTGGAGCTCTGGTGCAATCCTGACTACAAGTTGGCCACATGTGAAGTGTGACACTGAGATTTCCCTTCTGTTCCCTATAATCTATGTGGTAAACATGAGTAGCCAAATTGGCACAACCTCCAGCATTTCACTATGAGGAAGAAGGGTAATCTTCAATGACAAATATTTTTGTAATTCCATCTACAGATCAAAACCTTCCAGTTCTTCTCTATCGTTCTCTGCTTCCTCCTCAGATATTGAAGTCTGCAGCTGTTCACAACCCCTTCATAGTCCTCCTCATGTATCAAACCTTTCCTTGGAGTAAAGAGAAGGGAGATGTTTAAAGCCAATAGCATAATTTGTTGCTGCAAGTATGGGCAGCAGTTTCCTTGTGGTGAACACCAGTGCTTCTTTGAGTCCATGATGAGCTGATGCAGAGGTCAAAGCTGACAGAAAATTAATCCTCCAAGAAGTCTTTGCATTCCCATAGATTTTCAGCAGCAAATCCCTCAAACCAGCACTTCCCAGATGAATACAGGTGTTGATGCAAGAGACAGGGCAGACAGAACTGGATCACCACTTTAAATAGCAACAAATCAAATATCTACATACTCAAATCATAAATTTAAATGCCATAAATAGATCATGCAGAGCTGCTAGTGTGGTTTCTCTCAAGAAATACAAAAATATAGGACAACTGAACTGTTGTTATTTAAAATTTCAAGTAATATTGGACTCATTCAACAAAGACATAAACACTCTACACAAAGCGAAGGCCATCATCTTGCACTCATTAGCTTTCTCACAAATCATGTATAAAAGAAAGTGGGTACTTAATACAAACACTTGTTCATGTCTTACCTTGAAATACAATGGTTCCAATTCACATTCAAATATCCAAAGAGGTGATGCTAAACATTCAGCATCCGTTTGTCACCAAAAACATTCAAAATAATTCAAAAATGCTGCCAGCTTGAAATGATCAGGTACTTAAACTGAATTTTTATCCCATCTAATTCTGCAGAACAGATTCAATTTAATTCGGATTTTATAATGAGCTGTTGCCAAGACTGGTCCAGCCAAAGGAAAATAATGTTTACTGGTACTGGTATTCATTATATTGAGAATTAAAAGAAATGGTAATTATGATTATGAAATAATGAAATTATGAAATAATGAAAATGCAAAAGCATATCCCAAACATTTAGCAATTTATGGTAATGGCTACATTTATTTAAAACAATATTTACTGTGAAAGAGGTCTGGCTAAAGCAGTCCAATCTTTTGAAATTGCCAAAATTAAGAATGTAATTTAAATGCCTAACAGTGATCATTTCATTCTGAAAGTGCTAGGGGGGTGGGGGTGGTGGAGAAAGCTGAGAGAAAAACAAGGGGATCAGGTCCTTCAAAAGGAGTTTTAGGTACCGCCATTCTCAAGGTCTGGCTCTTATGTCACTTTTTCAACTCTCTAGATAAAAGAACTTATACCAACGTAGGTTTGCTCCCAGAACAAAGATTAAGTCAACTTAAGAAATCTGCCACTGAAAAGCTTGGAAGTGAAACTTCCTTTCCAACCATAACCTCAACAATGCTAATATAACTCCACAAACCCTCTTCTTCCCAAGTATTTTGGTTCACTATCCTCACGACTACAGAAAAAGAGAGGTCAAGTCGTCAGGTCATAAATCAGCTGAATTAAGTTTGGCTTTGAAAAACACATGGTTGTATTTCTGCAACTACTTTTATAAAGATATGACTAAAACCTGGCTCTTATCTAATGATGGATTTTTATTCATTTAATTTCCAAATAATTAGAGTGCTTGATCACTGCCTAAAGAGGAATTAGCTTTTGAAACTCAGGGGTGGTGTGTGGTGCAGACTTTTTTTTGGTCTAAAAATATGTTCCTTACTGCAAATTATAAAAAGCAGATGAAATTAAATCAGAATGTAACACTAATTTTTCAAGTAGAGCACCCACATAGGGAACTAATTAGGAATAGCTCCTCTGTGTAAACAAACCTTTGTACCAATTAGTAGCTGGTCAAGCAAGTCAGGGAACTCCCTTTCTCTAGGGAAAAAAAGTCTATTTTCAGCATTGCTTTATTTTGCTGCTGGTTGCAAATTCTCGCCAGTTCTGTAGCAATGGAGGGTGTTTAAAACTTGTATTTCAGAAACTTTGATGGGAAGCTGGTCAAGATTGGAGAAAAAAAAATAATCAAGGGCAGCAGAAGGCCTAAAAAAATATTACAGAATTAGGACTTCAAAAGGGATGAGAACAAATCCCATTCTATGCCTAGGCCAATTCTATCCCAAGGGTTTACATAAACCAGAACAATAACAGTGAAATGACTCAAAACAAACAGTGGAGTAAATGAAAAATGTACATGGGAAAAAGAATTCTCAGTTGTTGTTCTATAATAAGAAAAGCAAACAAATAAAAACCTCAAAGCGAGACTATTATACCCAGATAGCATTTTGAAAGTGTCAATTAGGTGCAACAATAAAACTATGTAACAAAGTAGGCTGAGTATTCATTTATCATTTATGAAGTTTGAATCTGCTAGACAGCTGTTACGTGCAAGACAGAAAGCACTGGAGTCGACTCTTACCTTGTTGAAGATGATCCAGAGCCTTTCCGATACTTAGACAGAGGCTGCAACCTGTGGATTTTAGAATTTGTTTAGAAGATTTGTTATTAACAAAACTGCTTTAATTACTACGTAAAAATCAGAAAAGTTACTTAAATGCCTTCAAAACATAGTCATTTCCCTCTAGTGACATAGTACGAGACAACTACTGACCCTCCAGCCCAATTGGGTTGCAAAAAACAGCTCTAGATACTACTTTTTTTCTACACCATTTACTGGTTGAAGGTTTATGAAAACATGACATGGCCCTGTTGGAATGGGTCCAGAAGAGGGAAACGAAGACGATGAGAGGGCTGGAACACCTCTCCTATGAAGACAGGCTGAGACAGTTGGGGTTGTTCAGCCCAGAGAAAAGAAGGCCCCTGAGAGATCTTATTGAGGCCTTCCAGCACCTAAAGGGAGCCTACAGGCCAGATGGGGAAGGTCTCTTTATCAGGCAGTATCATGACAGGGCAAGAGGTAATGGTTTTAAACTGAAAGAGGGGAGATTTAGATTAGATACTAAGAAAAAATTCTTTCCTTTGAGAGTGGTGAGACACTGGAACAGGTTGCCCAGAGAAGCTGTGGATGCCCCATCCCTGGAAGCATTCAAGGCCAGGCTGGATGAGGCTTTGAGCAACCTGGTCTGGTGGGAGGTGTCCCTGCCCAGGGCAGGGGGGTTGGAACTAAATGATCTTTAAGGTCGCTTCCAACTTGAACCAGTCTATGATTCTATCACCCCTTCCTCTTGACCCAACAACAGCAAAAGTGACAAGTCTGAAGGACTCAGCACTAATTAAATGAGCATCTGTGCAAAAGTTTCGAAGAGGGTATTGCACTTATCAGACCACATTAACTCCCAAGCTACTAAAGGTTTAGGTAGTTTCCAAACTTCATGTAATTAATGCCAACTGGAAAACGCGGTTAAGCAACAACACTGCAAAGTACATGCTAAACACAAATTAAATCAGATTTATTACCAGGAATGAGAAAAAGTGAAGATCCACAGCGTGGATGAACATGATGGGAAAGGATTACAGGTGAGAAGAGGAGACTGGAAAGAACAGAAACAATGAAGGTAAAGAAAGAGGACTGTGAAATTCAGATAACTGGAATGTATCTTTTGAAAGTGCAAGTCTAGCACAGGCTATGCTGAAATAATATCAGCGGGCTTTGGAGGAATGTCATGACACAAGAAAAGACCCTAAGTTAGCTTGAGAAAAAGGCAGAAAGCATTTGAAGAGAAAAAAAAGGTACTAAGTTTCTGCTTTTTTTCTGGAAGTATTAAATGGAAATACGACTACAAAGAGTGAACAATTTGAGAGAGAACAACGACTACATTCCTTTTAAATGCACAGGCCATATCTCATCAAATTCTACAGATGTATTTGAACCAAAATGTTTTTCAAGAAAATTAGTTAATTATAGAACAAGACCAACAAGTTTAATTATGGTAAAAAATTTCCAGAAACCTTTAAACCGATTGCAAGTGGGACAGAAAAAATCCAGGCTAAAATCTCTAAGAAATAAAAATAAAAGATTGCTATATATAAGAAAAAAATAGCAATAGATGCAAGAGTAGAAGATAAAATGCATTTTATAAAAATTTTAGAATTTGCATATTGCAAAACAAGACAACTGCTTTGTTTTAAAAAAACTGTATGTTCATCAGAGCACATAAGCCTAGTGAGGCTCATAAAAAAATCTTGAGATCTAACACAGACCAAAAGAAAGGTAAATGAGAACTTTCTGGAGTTACAATATAATTTCAGTATCTTTAAGTTAGAACAGTTTGTTCTGTTACATAAATTGGCTTACATGGAGAAAATTAATGCTGCTGGCAACAATAAGCACTCACCTAACAGGTGCAAAACATACTCACAAAAAGCTTACAGACCATGGCTGGGAAATAGACTACAACACAGTTGCACTTGGCAATCTAAGCCATTTTACACAGAAAAAAAAAAAAATTTGGAAACAAAAACTCCAGCAACTACAAAGGAGTATCTCCCAACCACCTGAATCATGAAATTACAAAAACTTTGCAACTTACCTGGAATAGCTATCCTAAGCACAACTTAAATAGTAGGTAGCACTGAATGAGATTTTTAACAAAATACACATTACGTTCTAGAAATCTGCTTTTTAATCTTTTTTGAAATGTATCCTGGATAACCAAATTTCTTTTAGTCTAAACCAGAATCAAACTAAACCAATCTCAAGTGGGATGTAAAAATTCTGTCCAATTTGTAAAGCCTCAATGACAAAGGGGTATAAAATGGGCATGGAAAAAGGACTAGAAACAGATGCCAGGAAGCAATTGTTGCTCAGCCAGCAATAACTGCATGGAACGGGCTGCAAGGCTAGTTCATAGAGGGAAGATATTTGGACTGAGAGAGATGCTGCTGAGTGAGAAAACAAGTGCCATAGGAGAGAAAGAGGATGAATTACTCTGACTGGAAGAGCTTCAAATTTCCAGTTTTGTGTACTTCAAACAGAATATTTCTTTAAAAGTGTAGAAAAAACAGCCCAAGGTTGGTATCAGAGTCTTCTGTAGTAAAGCTGGGAGGAATCAAGAAGGACAACACTAAAATATAACTAAATATCAAGATACTCCTTACAAAACTCTGAGCTCAACACAGGGTGAATAAATATGTTTATAAGCAACCACTCCACTCCCCGGGAGAATTCCTGAATCAGAAAGAAAGGAAAGTGATCATTTCTTAAACACCAGCATGATAAAACCAGACAGAAACAAGTAAGACACCGTGAAAACCATAGCAAAAAACCTTAATGCTGCTTTAAGGAAAGGATGTCAACAAGGAGGGAAACGATCACATATTAACGCAGAAGAGAAAATTCTCTTTTATTGTTTTGACAACAGCCAGTAAGTCAATTTATCCCTAGTTAAAATGCATTTATACAATGAAATGCAGAAGTCAGCTCAGTACCCTGAGCATAGGAGTCTGGGGGACCTGCTGGGAGGAAAGCTTATTATCCACTCAGGGATTTCAGCAGTTTTAGTCCACAACCAATTCAACTTAAGGCAAACCACAGCTGCTACTTTGAAAGTTTCGTGCTGTGTAAGAAATAATTAAGGCTGTATGATCAGTATTCAACAAAGCATTAAGAGAAAAGATGCTAAATTAATTCTGCTTGCACATAGAGTTAAGTGCAGTTGCTACAGAATGGACGACATAATGTTGTAGTTCTAAGGCGAAACAGGTGCGTCAGAAGCCAGACTGAATCCTAACTATGCAACTGCAATATTATTTCATGGTTTAGAAGTTCTTTACTCAGAAAGTAGAAAGTACACATTCCAAAATGAAGTTACAGATCTGTATTTTGATGTAAGAAATAGGGGGAAAAATAAAGAAAAAAAGAGCAGCAGTAGAACACACTTATGAATGTACGTACCAAGAAAGCACAAGTTCATTAAAGCTTTTACTTCTGTGATGGTACTATGTCACTATTATGCAGAAAGATGCTAGAGATGTTGATGGTAATACAAGTAATTCAGGGCAGTTCATCCTTAGAGCATCCTGACTCGAGCTTCAATTCTCTCCCCCCACAACTCTCAAACCACAAATCGCTCCAGGAATTTCCAACAAAGGAATGGCACTTGGCCCACCCGTGTCCACGTGGGGACCAGAAGCTCAGTTTCCTGCTCACTGGACTTCTTCCAGGTAAAGGGATATGAGGTCAGGTCACCTGGCAGCTTACATTGTCCCCACAGCTAATCCTCATCTCCTATAGAAGAGAGGATGCAAGACAGATGGAAGCGCTCCACAGACTAGTGTCAACCCATAAGTTGTCTGCTGGACCAGACTCCTCGAAGTGATTAGGATGCTAATAGCTTTAACGCTACTTAAAAAAACCCCAAGAAAATAAAAAACCCCACACCCTACAGTTTTTGTTAAATATAAAGTTAAACTTGCAGCTCCTTGACAGGACGCAAGCAGACAATTAGAAGAATTCTGAAATATTTGCTTGACACAGGAATTTCCAGACAAAACTTAAACATCATGCCAATTCAGGTTTGTGCTATCAGGTTGCTACTGCTCCTTTAGCAGTAACAGGCAATGTTTAGGACAGGGATAATTTGTACACTACTGTCAGGATATACATCCTCTGGTTGAGGGCATTCTAGATGCCATCTGCTTATATTTAATTTATTAATTTTGATTTAAAATGCCAGGCCATAATTCTTCATAAATAGATGGTTTTTTTAAAAAAAAACTAATGGATAATTATACCCAGGTACTCGCTGGGGCTTTTCTTATAAAAACAATATGAAACTCAACTACCCTATGATTTTATGTTGGTCTAGATTATTTTTCCAGATGCAGCTTCTCAATTCTGGGTGTGACAGACTTTTTTTTTTTTTTAACCTTTTTCCCTGTCCTTCTAAGCACACAAAGACTGTGTTACCATTGCTTTCCCAAAGAAGTTGCCGAATGCCAGTTTCTGTGATTTTCAGCTTCCTGGAAAGCAGGATCTCCACATATATGTCAGAAAATAAAACAGACCAGGGCACGTAGCCATGTTCTGGGCTTGCAACCAACAAGCATGGTACAGCTTGTGGCTGTACAACTAAAATCCTATCCCTCCAAAACAGCCTGGACAGATCCAAACATCCTTTTGGAAATGGTCCACCGTCTCTCCTAACCCCAGAACTGTGCCTGGACATTATCAAGGAGAGTGTTAGTTGGCACAGGACAAAACTGTGTCACGAACAGCACTAAAAATGTAACAGTATAGTCGCATGCCACAACCATTCCTTATTTAGTTACTACTATGAACACTCATCACGCCTGTAATACCCAGTTGCTTCTGGAGAATATAATTTTTAGAAGTCAATTCCATAAGTAGCCAATGCATTTCAGAATTAACAGGAAACCTTTTCCAGGCATTATAGTTTCTGGCTTTAATATCACATCCTCACCTAGGCGGTTGTTGCTTTAAAGACATGAGAACAGAACCAAATAATCATATAAGAGTTAAGCATTTGTGTTTCTACATGTATTGTACACAGCACATGTGAAAATCCACACTCTTTAGGTTTAGGAGTTTATTTCATGTGTTTAGACAGATTGAAGGTGAGCATCTGACTTCTTAATTTCAGCAAGCCTGGACTGCTGCCAGCACAACATGGGTCCTGGCTGTCAGATGTTATAAAGAGGGCAGAGCTCCACTGACAGCATCCCAATGCACAGCAGCCGAGACTCTGCTTCTCCAAACTTCACCCACGTTGGGGTGGCAAGCAAGGAGGTAAATCACTTTACAGGATTTGCATTTCAAGAACAAATCTGTAGGGTTTTTTCAGCAGTTCAAAACTTATACAGGTTTTCACAAATTTGTTTCTTTCTTCCAAGTTAGAAATCCCAACTTATTTACTTTAAAAAATTTCATGCAAACCTGAATCAAAAACATTTACTTTTAATTTGCACAAAAAGAAACACAAGCAACAAGTCTTTGTAAACACAACAGCGGAATACAATTTTTTTCCAAAGGAAAACAGAACTATCCTGGTGTAAATATTACTTGTATGTAAATATTATACTTAGCAAGAATCACTGCTTTTGAAACTCTGTATAGATGAAATTGATTATGGAGTGTACTGAAAAATTATACAGACACTATAAAAACATCCACCCCTTTCAAAACTGCTTACCTACAGATCATCTCACTACACATTTCTCCACTTCCAGCTCTGCTTACCTTGAGGTACTCTTAAAAACATAACAGTATTTTGTATTTTGTTTGTGAGGCAAGGTTTTGGGAGCAGAGGGGATACAGGGGTGGCTTCTGTGAGAAGATGCCAGAAGCTTCCCTCATGTCTGACAGTGCCAATGCCAGCCAGCTACAAGATGGACCTGCTGCTGGCCAAGGGGAACCCTGTGGGGCAGCACCCAGAGAGAGGAGTAAGAGCATGTGAAAGTAACAACTCTCCAGCCACTAAAGTCAGTGAATACGGAGAGGAAGGAGACGCTCCAAGTGCCAGAGCAGAGATTCCCCTGCAGCCTGTGGTGAGGACCATACAGCCCATGGAGGTCCATAGTGGAGCAGATTTTCACCTGCAGCCCATGGAGGACCCCCATGCCAGAGCGTATGGATTCCTGAAGAAGGCTGTGACCCCAAGGGAAGCCCATGCTAGAGGAGGTTTGCTGTCAGGACTTGTGACCCCGTGGGAGATCCACACAGGAGCAGTTTGTTCCAGGACAGCAATCCATGGAAGGGATTCACATTAGAGAAGTTGGTGGAGAACTGTATCCTGTGGGAGGGACCTGGAGCAGGGGAAGAATGTAAGGAGTCCTTCCCTTGAACAGGAAGGGGCAGCAGAGACAACCTGTGATGAACTGACCACAACCCCCATTCTTCATCCCCCTGTGCCACTTGGGAGCAGGGAGGACAAATAATCAGAAGTGAAGTTGAGCCTGAGAAGAAGAAACGGGTGGAGGAAAGGTGATTTAAGACTTGTTCCTATTTTTCATTATCCCACTCTGATTTGATTGGCAATGAATTAAATTAGTTTTCCCCAAGTCAAACCTGCTTTGCCTGTGACAATAATTCCTGAATAATCTCTCCATCCTGACCTTACTTTAATTATTTCATTATAATTTCTCTCCCTGCCCAGCTGAGGCAAGTGACAGAGTGGCTTGGTGGGCACTTAGCATCCACCCAGGGTCAATTTACCACAGTATTGACAAAAATGCACATTACTCTTTAAAACCCTGACAAACCATTTATAACTGTTGGAGTCCACCTAATAGTCCACCTAATAACCATCTGCTCCAACCTAATAATTCCAGATGATGAACTCCCACACCCCAATTTACCAAGAAATACTTTAATCATAGCCTCAAACTACAGGTACAACTTCTGTCTTCCAAAAAGATGACAAGATGACACATCGTCCCCAACAATGACATCAACACTTGACTGAAGACCATCACTCCAATTAACCAGAACATTCGCTATTAGATCTTCCAAGAAAAACAACCAAAAACCTACAACACAGCAAAAACCCTCCCACACAAGTGAAGTAACAAATTTATTAAATCCCAGCGATGATAACACTGCTGGCATGAGACAGACATCTGCTTCTCACAGCGCTTGGCCTACATCCTAGTTCTGATGTGGAAAAAAAAAATTAATAAATGAGCTAGAAAGAAAAAGAAAATGTGACTTTAGATCCAGAATTAGTATGGTCCTTCTGCTCTGTTTCCAGGATACCTACAATGACACTAGAGAAGGATGATGCTAGAAAATGGCTGCTCATTACAGAGATCTTGATTTTCTACAGCTCCCTTTGGACTCCTTCACAAAATGCTTTATGTCATAAAACAGTAGAAATTTGGGTCAAAGTTCTCAACGTTTTCACAGTTGTCAGAGAAAAAAGCCTGTTTTCCCACAGATGGATCCATTTTGCTGTGATTCCTAAAACACCTTGTGCTGGACTGAGCATGATGAGAAACTGCTGATTTACACACGTCAAATCGTTTCACAGCATCAGTAAGCAAAGGAAAGGTACAAGGCTGACTGAAACCAAGCTGGTCAATAGTATGAATCATTGACTTGGAGATGGCTTTGAACGCACATGGGGGACATCAGCAGGCAGCATGGCTGAAGCTGACAGTTCAAGATCATCCTCCACATTCCAATGCCTAATCACGAGGCCATCAAACACCACCTAGTAATCCATGGCAGAAGCTGGGTAGAACTTAATTAGAACTGCTAATTGCCTTTGCTCTATGGAGAAAACGTGACCCTCATCAGTGGGTGGGCTATGCTTTTTGTCAGAATATGTCGAAGGAAGTCAGGCAACTCCTGCTTTACTGAAAGCCACTGTAAGACTGCAGAGGAAGTGGGCTCAAGGAATTTTACAGACACGGAAAGGCATGAAGATGTCCAGACTTGATTTCTGGGTGAGCCTTTGGAGAATCACATGAATAGACTGTTTTCTGAAAAACTGGAGATGAAACTTTTTAACAGTGCAAAATTAAGCAATAAACTCAGGCATGCCAACCTGCAGTCACTGGCACAAGATGAGAGAATATCACACACAGTTGGGCTTTAACCACCAGCAGGAACGTGTCTCCAGGTTTGGAGGACAGCCTATTCCCTGAGAACTGGGATTTTTATCTTCTTTCCAAACTCATTTATATCCAACTCCCCTTCAGAATCTCTCATCCATACAGGAAAAGAGAGAAAAAAAAAAAAGGTATTAGAAGAATGAAATGTTTTGAGAAAAAAAAAAAGAAAAAAGTTATTAGAAGAATGAAATGTTTTACTTCAGTGTCAGCAGAAGGAAATACTACCATATGCTCTGCTAGCATGAAACACAGAAAGCAGAATGTCTCGTACCACGTAGGAGAGACAAAGCTACCTGAATAACCTCCCCCCAACCCTTGCCTTGTGATTCTCTCTAAAGCGAGTCATATGGCAGTGCTTTTCGCCTTTTATGGGCAAAAAAAAAGGAGAAAGGAAGTCAGCAGCCGAGCAGGACTGCATTGCCACATGAATCGAGAAGCTCAGAGTTCTACTACTGCCCCGGCCCTACCTCAGTGCATTAAGAATACATACCCCGAGAGAGACACACCAGGAACCAACTGCCATTTACTTAATGCATATGTAATTACATGTCACCAAGTGTTTCACGCTGAACTCGTCACTGGAGAATGTATTCAAAACCAAAGGACAGAGGGCATGTAACATACTTGCATTTGCTTATCTACCATCTCCTTTCTTTGTGTGAATGTCCTGTCAGTAGCATGCAAGCCTCTGCTTTGGGAAACAGCTGTAGCGATAGCAAGACTCAGAGTAGCAATTAAAATGATAGCACTTTCTGCCTCATGTACTTCCATACGTGTCCCACACCGCCCTGGCGCCCACCACCCACACCCAGCTCAGTCCACCCTCCTCCTTCATTCAGCAGCTCCACATGACAGATTCAGGAAAAGTCACTAATTATCTGACTTACCAAATTTGGCTTTTCTTGCGAGAACTGTGGAAATTTCAATAGCTCAATGCTGGCGGAAAGGTAAATGACACATGTGATTCCCTATGTACCAGGGAAAAAAGGAATAAAAGCCTCACTGTTCTTTATCAATAGAAAGAAAGAAATAATTGTTTCTCTCTCACCAACTGATATTAGAGTTAAATACTCAAATAATGAGGACTCCTACCCATAAATAGCAAAAGCTTGAGAAATTCTGTGGAAATCCATTTCCTCTCCATGTACAGGTAACGGAATCAAGAATTTGTAAGAATTCCCACCTCCTGCCCAAGAATTCCATATCCCCCCAATGTACAGACAGGCAGGCACCCACAGGGTACCTGCACACATCTCTGGAGCCAGGGAACATCAGCCTTACAGGTACCCATCCTTGATCCAGAACCACTTTGCTTCCCCTCAGCTTTACCTACAGCCATTCTGAGTGTTATTTGGATATTGCAATTTGGTATTTGCCTGCTTTCTTTGGGAGTGATCCTGAAAACAACTGAATTCAATTACATGAGTTATGCTTGCTGGGTCACAGCCCACGCATCAAAGATAAAACACAGATAGGCATTTCCAGGGTCAGAGTCTCTGTCCTTAATTTTTTTTTTTTATTATTTTTTTAGGAAGGAAGCAGTCTCCCTGGTTATCAGATCATTATCAGGTCAGATGAGATGGTCAAAACAGCAGAGTTTAGTAAGGTGCTTAAAATAATCCCATCATGCTCTTACAAAGAAAATGAAATTTGTTAAATATATGTATTTGTTATTGTTAAAGATTAAAGCTTCCAAGGAGCAAATGGTAAAGTGTTACTGTTATGTATTTAATTCTCTTTTGACAAAATTGTATTTCGGTATAAACATGGAATATTTCTTTAAAAAGTAGTATTTTAACCTGTAGGTGTCCCTTTGCCTTATGAATAAATTAGGAGACAGTGAATAACAGCAACCGCAAAAGTACAAACACTTTATTACGATTGTGGTGACTCAGACTGCCAGGATTTGGCAGCCCACAGTGTTCCTCAGCAGCAGAACAAAAGGCGATTTTTTTTTTGGCGGATTTACTTCTAGTTCAGTAAAGGACAACATGATACTGTCTGCGCTATAATGAATCAAACCCTCAGTAAAACAAAGGCGTAAGTAGTCATACCCCAATCATTTTGTTTGTCTCACAGTATGAAAATGGACAAGCAAATTACCTGTACTTCTAAGGCCTGTAATATGTGTGCTCTCTTCCTGTCTTTTGGGAAAAAAATGAAATATAGTAGTAAGATTATCCAGTTGCAGAAATCTGCCTGCAGTTCTACAGGCAACATATTCCCAGAATACGTCAAGATCAGGAATTATTTTTTATTTTCCTCTTGAATACAAGAGACAATGACACAAAACAGTAAGTAGGTTTTTAACACCTTCTCTAACTAAAAACATAAACTCTGTAGCCCAAGTATCGCACTCTAACAAAATCTCTCAAGTATTCAGAGCATGAAACACATTTTGAGAGAGACTCATTTTCCAGCATCCCCATCATGATCTCATTTGGAACAGCAAACCATCCCCACGGTAATTGGAATTACAGAGCTCTGCTGCAGCACAGCCTTGTGAGAGGGCGAGGGAAGCGTTCCAGTCCTACAACACATTTATGCTTTAATAATAAAAACATAGGGAAAACGGTTACAGAATATCAGCTCCCATTTCCTCTGCTGCCATCAATTATTAGGGTGATAATTACAGACTTATTTCCAGAAGCTTCTAAAGATGCCAATCTTTAGATCATGAAATCTTTATCTGAAGGAGTCACCCACAGTCTATAGATGATTCTTGAAGCAAAACACCATGCAATTACAAGGCAATACAGTATAAGGAGTCAGACCATGCATCTGGGGGTGGAAGAAAGTGTAACTGAGACAAAATTAGACTGTTCCCAGAAATAAAACATAACAAATTTAACAATCTCGCCTTCTAAAATTTAAACAAGTTTGAACAACTCTGAGGAATAATATTACAACATTTTCCTCTCACCAAACTTTTCCTTGCCCGTTTTCCACAGTATTAAATGAAGCCCCTCCAAAAAATTAGGGCCAGAAAATAATTTGTACCCGATAAATACCACTGCACATCTCTCATGGAGGCTATTTAAACACAATTCTGGAGTCAATTTAATGGAGATGGGACTGTATGGATCACTTACCAGAGAGAACTTTCCTTCTTCTCCAAAACCAATTCAGCTCTGTAAGTGGCACCATCACTCAGCATTTCCCTACCAGCTAACAACCGACAGTAATGAATTTTTGCCCCTCAGCTCCACACCATTATTAATATGCATGAGAAAAACCAGAAGACGAACTTTTTCCCCTCCTTTCCCAGAAAGCCATTAACTCAAGCTAACCTCCCAGACTTAATCTGGCTCGGCTGCAAAATGAAAATTATAATGGTAGGCCTAAGTGCTGAATATACTCGCAATAAAGAAAATAGAACAGAAAGCAGGTTTTCTTCAAAGTGGCTTTGAAAAGCAAGAAAACAACCCCTTCCTCCCGCTTCTCAGTCTAACCACATTCAGCCTAGACAACAATAGTCTTGGGACACTACTGGGCTCAGTTCAGTTGCAGAGGCAATTTCAAGAGTACCTAAAATGTCTTAAAACATCCTGTCTTCCCAACAGGTTCTACTCCAAGCAGGACATGGGTCTTCTGGTCATCCTGCATCTGCCACCTCAGTGCAGACACAGTGGATGTCATAAAGCATCTCAGCAAGGACGAGATGCCTATGCTGCACAACAGTATCAAACCAGCCTCAAATTGTGTTCTAACCCCAAAATAAAGACCTTCTTTTCTGAAGGAAACCTCAGTCTCACCAAATTCTGGTCTTTATCCCCCCAAAATCCACACTTTTCTTAGATCTACTAGCCCATGAGACTAGAAGCTCAAAATGGGCTCACAAGAGAATTCTGAGCAATAATTTTGGGTATATAATGGAAATTAAATATAACTGAGATAGTAAGCAGGAAGCCATCTAACCTAATAGGAGACAAAGTTGTGAAGGCTGTACCTTAAATATCACTTATGCTGGAAGCCCAAAAGATACCCATGGTATTAAAAAGGGTGGTAAAACCCTCAGGCCTCCCCAGGAGCAAGATACAAGGTCAGCCCTTTCACAAGCCGATGAAGAAAGGAGTCATGCAATTTTGAAGCTTCAGATGAGAAGGCAGGAGCATGCCCCCAAGCACCATCCAGCAATTTAAGAGCATCAGGAAAGGAACCACAGAGGAAGTAAAAGTGGACAGGAGGCTCTTCCCAGGCGAAGGGGCTGGCTCACAACCCCATCACTGCATGCCAGGGTAGTGCCCTAACCCACAGACTCTCCTAGACTATCCCTGCTGAAACCATGAAATGGAAAAATATTTACTGGATGAAAGAATGAAACACCCATGCAAACCAGATTTCCCTCACCTCAGCTGAATACCTTGATCACAAGACAGGAGTCACTCTCCCTCTGGCCTGATTAATTCCACACACACACACCACCCCCCCCAAAGCAACACAGTTGCAGGTGAAATGAATGACAGCTTCAAACTGAGAAGGGGACAGACAATCAAGCTACACACTTGGTAAGGGATGGAACTAATGCACCATCAAATATAAGGAGAAGAGGGAGAGAGAAACATCATTGTAAACACTTCTTCCTCAAGTTTGAGAAAACAGCTTACATGTACTCATTTCTTAAGAAAACAAGCTTTTCAAATCCCGGGGGAACATTCCCATCTCAGGATGCTAAAGGCAGTTTAGGCAGGAGACAGATGTCACCCTCCAGAACAGTCACGGTGGTAACAGGTCAGGATGGATGCAGGAATGAAGATCTGTGCATCTGATTTTCTTCACAGTAAAAAAATTCAGACAATGGTGTGCTTTCAGACAGGAGTTTTAAGAACACTGACCTTAGCTATGAGGCATTTAATTGTAAAATAGGCCACTGAAATAATTCATGAATTCAGGCTGTACTAAAACCAGAAGGATTTCTCCCCTAAAATCCTATAAATTATATATTGAAAAAGCTTCTAACAACTACTTACATTTAAAGTTCAACCTATAAGGAACTACAGGAGAGTACAGAACGGCTGTTATCTGAAGCATCAGTGTAAGTCTACACATCCCTTTAAAAACACCAAAGCACCTCCACTGTGTTATTAAATTGTGCAAACTCCAATACCTAGGTATGCCTTAGTCATCCAGAGCTCACCATAATTGGGACCAAACTCAGAATTCAAGTATGCTCCTTTCCATATTTCAGACACAAAACCCTATCGATGCTCTTCAACAGGTCTGAGGGACATACGTTCACAAAACACATTTATGAATCTCAGATTTTAACCAAACCAGACTAGCACTTGCAATAGGCACACATGATACCACAAAAGGCACTGCTGCTGGAACCTTCAAAATGAACTTTGCATATTTTACAAACCTCACAAATTCCTTACACAGATTTACTCTAAATTCAGTCTCAGACTTAGGCACTGGCTTCATCTTTTGCACCACCATTCATCCAAACCATGATGTTGAAAGTCAGACTGTACATTGCCATTACAAAGAGCCACACACAAGTATTATCTCAGAGAAGCAGAAAAGGATAAAATGCAAAAAGAAGTCCCAGAGACACTGGTGATGTAGTCTATTGACAAGTTAATAAATTAGACAAGAGCATCTCTGCCAGTAGCATGCAAAAGTAGCCATTCCTGAAGTAAGGTAAAACTGACTGATAATTTAATGGAAACATGAAGATACCAACAATGAGATTATTTCTAAATATTTAAAATCCACAATAATATATAAAAATCTTTCAAGTAGCTGTGCATCAGTGCTGCACAAGGTCATATCTGTCCTAAAACGTCTGTCCTCTATTATTACTGTTATTTTGCCTGTAGAAGCATCTACTGCTTCTCAAACTATCAGTTTAAATCAAGAACTTGTATCAAGCAGAACATAAAGACAGGAAATAAGATACATTTTTCATTTGATTTGGAACTGTGAATTGGAATTCTATGAAAGTAGAAAAATGGTAGAAATTCTTTTCTTCACATCACTCCCATCACCATTCACACATAGCAGCTTCTATTACAATTTTAATTTAAACAACAAAATTCAAATTTATGACTGCATTCTTTGCAACTCTCAAGCTGCCCCATATATTACATATTTTAATTCATGCCTCTCAAACTGTTTTCTTTGATTTAATGTTACTGCTTTGCATTCCTAGATAACATGAGTAGAAAGCACTGCTAAAAGAATGATTGATAATACTGAAACATATCCAAATACACAGTGAATTCAGTATGGCAGAAACACTGAGATATTTTGGCTCCTTCAAATCAACACATATTATTAATATGCATATTCACCTGTCCACTGCTGTTATAGGTCACATTGACATGCTCAGTTTGTCTCCAGGGATTTAATGGGAGACCTAATGTATTGCATACAGGATTTAGATACAGCATAATATTTTTCTTTTTTGTATACTGTGTGAACTGAATGATCAACTTCATGTGCTACTGCAAGCGTTATACACCTAGTGCCAAAGAATGCCAATGATTCCACAGAACTCTTTTACAGTTTCTCTAAAAACTCTCATTAAAAGGCTATTTGGAAATACATATAAATATGATTGATTAAAGAGGTCTTATTTACACTATCTGCATGCCTAAAAATTATGATTTCTATTAAAGTATGGGAATTGTTATTCATATAAAAAGTATCTAGTATTTTTGACACACATTTTGAGCTCTCTTTTTGTACAACACAGAACATGTGGAAATCTGCAACATACTGCACATGCAAATCCTCAGTGTCTTTGTGAGACTACCATATTGCTGAGGACAAGATATTTCAGCCTGACAAAACAGCGGCAAAAAACGTTTTCATGAAGTCAAGCTAAGCAGACTAACAATGAGTTATCTTCCCAGCACCGTAAAATTCACTAATAGACTCACTGTTATGGTGAAATGTCATCCACTGACAGTAACTATGCAGGAGTATCCAAGATGATCACCATTTTTCCTTTGTGAATTAACCAAATACTTTTTATTTTAATTACTGGCATACATTTTCTTTTTAATCACTTGTGGTTTGTTTATTTTCTGTTTTTAATACAGAACAGAAGTTCACGGAAAAAGCTAAGCATCATTGCAAAAACAGCACAGGAGGGTACGGAGCAGGATACAATAGAACACTGGGCAGTCATTGAAACTATGTAAGTAGCCCATGTAACTACGTAAGAACCTTGCTTATACCTGCCACATTTAAGTGAAACCTTAAAAGATTGGATAAACTATGCTATAGTGGTTAAAACTGAAGCTGAAGAATTTTATTCTTAGTTGCTACTTTATGCTTTTCATGAATTTAAGTCAGACCCTTGATGCTATTCCCATAGCCATAATTTCATTTCATTAAAACATTTTTTTTTTTTTTAAGTGTCTGAGTAATGGGGCTTTGAGATGGTGAGACGGGAGGTAGGGGCATTACAGGAGAATAAAAAGTAGAATCAAATGCGATAAATAACAAAGTTTATTCCTTACATGATTATATGTTTACAAAGTACATGGCTGATGTTTAAGTCTTCCTTACACGTTGTAAAAATATACAAATTAACATAACAGAGAAAAGGGAAGTATCAGCTTGGTTCTTCTCCGTGTAATATGAGTTGGGGTATTTTTGCAGAGCAGTGCTGATCATGTGAAATTCTCTGCCCACAAGGCCATCTCATGTCATGACAGCATTTCATTCCAGATCTCCCCACCTAAGAGCCCACAGCCAAAGTCATTTTCTGCTTTTTTCTGACCTTGCGGATGGCAAGAACAGCAGAAGCAGAGCAAAAACATCCCTGTCCCCCTTAACTTGCCCTTTCCCCATATACATACAAACTGCCTTTAGGAGCTGGTAAACAAACAAAAAAAAAAAGGACAAAATTCGGCTGTATAGCAATCAGAGACGACCAGGAACAGGCTGGAAACCAACCCGCATCACCACCCTCGGCAAGTTATTAGCAACACCACTGAAAGCGTGTGAGGTTAAGAGCCCTGCTGTGCTGCCAGTGAATGATGGAGCATCCCATTTTACACGGTGGCGTCACGTATTAGCAAGACCTTAGCATAACAAAACCCAGATAAATACAGTTAAAGCTAAATGGTCCTGAAATCAAATTAGGGGGAAAAAAAATAATAATCGGAAGAAGAGATGCGAGGGTGGCATCTGTAACACATCTCAATGGTCAGAGATTCAAACAAGGCGATGGACGCAGCATTACGGATCATATTTTTCATCTCATGCCGAGGTGCATCCTCTCTGGAAACACCCCGCATCAGCACACCCCCCCCCTCAGCTGGAACAGAAAGTTCTAGCTACAAAGTTGTAAGCTTTAATCCCCCTCTCTCCCCACTCGTACTTACTCCACCGAGGCGCTACGACCCCGTTGTTTGACAGATACCCGGGGTGAAGGCAGGCTCCCGGGGGGGGGCAGGCGGAGACAGCTCCCCGCACCCACCGGCCGGCAACCAAATCCCCGGAGACTTCCACCCCGCAGGACCTGTGCCCGGGCGGTGGGCTGCGTCTCTTCTGGCTCCACCGAGGCCACCAGGAGAACCTCCGCGGGGGCTACCACCGGCCAAGCAGCCGGTAGCCGCCGCCCACCGCCCCGGTGCCTGGAAACGGTCTGGGGACGGCAACAGTTGGCTGTGTCGTGTGTGTGTGTCCCCCCCGCCGCAGCGGTGGTGCGAGGGGCAGGGGCACCGGGGGAGGGCTGCACCCTGCGCCGAGGAACGGCCACAAAGGCGGCAGCGAGGGGCTCAGCGGACATGGCAGGGGAGCCCTCCGGGAGGGGAAAGCCCCGTTCACCGCTGGGCTGCCGGCGGGGCTGGTGCGGCAAGGAGCGGCAGAGGCGGCTCAGCCCGCCCGCCCCCGCGCAGCCCCCAGCCGCGCCGTACCTCCCCCCCGCCCCGCTTACCTGAGCCGCCCGTCGCCGCTGGCCGCTGCAGGGACCCTCGTCCATCCCCCGCGCCTCAGAGACAGCCGGCGGCGCGGCCCAGCCCGGCCCGGCCCAGCGCGACGCTCGCAGGCCCGCCCCGCGGTGGCTGCGTGCGGCTCGCGCCGGCGGCCGGCCCCGGGCGGGCGCGGCTCCCTCGGACCCGCCTCCCCTCCGCCGCGGGCTGAGGAGTAGGGCGGGGGGGGGGGGGCGGCCTCCGCCGCTCCCGGGAGCAGGAGGGGGATGAGGGGACGGTGGCGGATGGGGAAGGGGAGGCGCGGATCCGAGCGGGGGGAACACAGAGAGAGGGGAGCCCTCAGGACCCCCCCAGCCCGGCGTGTGGGATGTCCGCTTAGAAAAAAGGGCAAGGAAAGGTGCCGCTGTCACCCTCGCCCGGGGACACAGGCCCTGACCCAAATCCGCCCCGTTTCGCAGAGATTCCATTCCATCCCATCCCCTCCCAGCTGGTGGGCTTTTTCTTTAGGCGGGGGGGTGGCGGGGGGGGGGTCGGGGCTGTGCGTGTAAATGCTTGAGTTCAGCGGGACGGTAAGTACGTTTCTTGCATTTCTGGCTTTGCAGAAGGCAGCACTTCCTCAAGACGTCAAACCCAGATCTGAGCCCATTCACAGCTCGTGAAACCGCTTTGTACTTCCTCTTGCTGTTTTTGAGGGTTAAATAAGGTTAAAGTTGCAAGAGTGGCTGAGCGGTACTTGGTTTCCCCTTCCCCAAAAGCCAGTCTGTGAGTCATTTACAGGAAGAAAGAGAGAGAGAGAGAAAGAGAGAAAGAAAGAAGCCTACAATTAACAATATTGGAAGTGCAGCATAGAAATAATCCGGTTATTTGTTTGTAGCAGGGTTTTGCTTGCCGAGCCTGTTAACTGTGAGAAGCCACGCTGCTGACCACAAGCCATCACAGCACTGTGCCACTGAACTGAGAGTTCACAGCCGCGCTCTGCCCAGGGCAGACATGTGGAAGAAAGGGCCTGTGTGCAGGGAGAGGTGTGATTCTCATAAATAAGGCAAGTTCTGAAGTGCTGTGAAGCCAAGTGTTTTGATAGAGGTGCGAGCACGTTGGGTCTGCTGCAGACCTGACCCTCTGGCCTGTCCCTCCTGCTGAGCAAGTGTCCCAGAGTAGCATCACTTGTGCACTTGAACCTCTTGCCTTTACCCAGGCTGTCTCCAGGTGTCCTTGAAGCGTTCTTCTGGGCTCTGAAAATTCCAAATTTTATAGTTAGAAAATAATTCGAGTGACATACTTAGTCTATTAAAGGGCTTGGTGTCTGTTACCGCAGCACATATTTAATATAGCTACCCTTGCAGCACACAGCTTAGTGGAACACTGAGCTGCTGGCTTGCGTTTTTTATCCACAAGTCTCAAAGTACCTTTTAAAAGAAGTAAATAGCATTGCTCCACTTTCAAGCGGGAAGAACAGTCACATGAAAAACTTGAACCAGGAGAGAGAACTGAACCTCAGATTACCAGCTGGTAGCTTAATGTCCCCTTTTACTTATTTTTATGGAGCATGCCTTCTGTATAATGGACATGCCATTAACTGGATTCTTTTACAAAAGAAGAGGCAGCTGTCACCATCATTTGGAAACATTCTGACTATTAGTGCATGTTATGAATGCTCTTAGATAGTCTGCACTGAATGCACCAGGAACTTATCCAGAGAATATTTTGATTCTGGATATGGATATTATTTAGGAGTTTAAAAAGTCCAACTTCTAAATCTTACCAAAACAAAGGGACTGTTATGTATTGATGAAATGAACCGTAGGACATCTACATAGCTTTAGCGTCACATACTGCCATAAGACTGAAGTTGAACAGCCTGTAGGGTGAATGGCAGACAAGTGATAGATTTCAGATTCTCAGCTTTGGACAATGACGTTAGAGACTGGGAAATAATTGTTTAACCTGCTATTTGAGTATTAGCCACGCTACAGTAACTGCCAGTGCAAAACTCTTACCCCGGTGCTGCTGTTAGACAAATTCAGTATGAGGCACATGGGGTAGAGTTCAGATTCCTCAATAAAGTAATCTCTAATCACTTGGACTCTGTGAGGGATCTCACACAGTGCCCAGTTTTTGATTTGGAGAGGTGCAGGATTGCAATAAAGTTCTGCCTCATCTCTACCAGCCCCATCCCAGTACCTCAAACACCCTAAACTTTCCCAGGTGAAAGGGCGTACTTGCATATACACAGGTGAATTGTGCCTCTAAATTTTGATATATAGACTCCTGCATGTTCTTAGACATTAATAAGGTGTCTAAATCTCACATTACCTTCAGTAGTAGGGCCCAGATCTGGTGCTTTCATATGAGCATCTCATGCATCACAAGAAACAGGCAGGTGTTTGCTGATTGTCTGCAATGGACCAGCTACTAAGAAGCTGTGTTATCACAGCTCAAAGCTACCCAGGCTCCATTGATCCAAGTTCTGGTCTGCAGGTGGGGTAAGCAGAAAGTTTCAGGGCTTTTTAAGATTCTTTGTTTTCTACTGGTCTGCCAGAAGCATCGGATCCTCTGTAGTTCCTGTGATCATGCAGTAACTCAGGTCTTCTGACAGACAGAATCTGTCTTCACTACAGTGGAAACTTAGACGCCTACCTGAAGACACCTGCATACAGACATCTAGAATTTAGGAGTCTGAATCTCACACTGAGTCCCATCCAAATTGATCTGCAATCTCCAATCTCAGGGGAATTTAACATATTTTATTTCACAGCTATGACAATGTATATACAACCAGTTGCTGTGGCTTAACTGGGACATAGCAGCATAGCAGCAATCTCCCATTTTTTTTAGATGCTGACCTTATATCATCTGCTGTAATTGGAAAGTTGACGTAGAGAATTATTTTTTTTTAAAACAAATGATTCACAAAGTCATCTACAAAGTTGGCAAATATTTGAATTTTTATCTACCTGGAACAGTGTTGTTTAGACTTCTGTCAAAAGACTAGACTTCTTTGCCTTGCAAGTCTTGAAACTCATGGATTTATGCAGAATTGCACTAACAATCATCTGGATGCTACCAGCAACCTCAAAACAGATGGGAACATGAGTTTTCAGCCTTTGATGTTTAACTTGCTAAACAGAACTAATGTATTTATCTAGCAGTTTTCTCAAGTATTACATGTAGGAGTTGATTTGTGGAATAAAATGACATCTTTCTTAATGCTCATTTTAGCTCTGTGCAGACTGAAGTGAAGAAGGTTGGTACAAAGAGCATTCTCAGAAAAGAAAGGTTTAGAGCCTAGTTCAGAGATTACCATATTCAAAGGAAAATGTCTTCCATTTCAGTGTCCTTTGAATTAGCTCCTTAATCAACTCCTCAGTCTGGAAATAATTTATTTTTGTGGTTAACACAGAAAAAAGGGTAATGCTAATGTATTCTATGAAGTAATTTATATGAATATTCAGTACGATCCTGTCATCACTTGCATAATTCACAGTGCCACTGATATTGTTTGGAATTGTAGCTGCTCATCACTGGTGAAGATGAACCTCAGTGCTATTTTGGAATTTGGGGCCATCATTTTCTTCTCAGTTATACTACTGAAAATTAGGAGTAAAGCCAGTAACTTTTGAGGCATAACAAAGGAGAAAGTTAATCTGCCATGTTACGACTCTGAATTGTGTCTGAAATTGTTTCCTATGAGAGAATTGGTGCTGCTGTGGTTTTGTCAATGTTTTTCTCTCCTCTCAAAGAAACAAGCATTAGTGAGGGGGTAGAGGAAACTTCCACATCTCAGTTGTAGATATCTGCAGATTGAAGGGCTTTCTTTCTCAGCACGCATTGAGCCTTTATTGCAGTAACCCTCCAGTTTATTTCTTGTATCCACTGATGCACATTTGACGAAGCTTGGGCAGCCAGCCCTTTGCTGGCAAGGGACCAACCATGGCAGATTAGGGCAGCTACACCACTCGCCAAAAATACAGGAGTGTCAGCTGAATGCAGCTGGAAAACTGACCTGTGTTTATCTCCCTATTTGGAAGTAACTATATAGGAAATATAAACCCCTTTAAAATATATGTATGTGGCATACAATAAAAGTGTCTTTATTTTATACATTAATTATCTTCATTAGGCATTCAATTGTCACTGTCACATTAGGCAGACTCATGGTCACTCTTAAAGAACTTTGCTCAGGAAAGTGATATGATTAAGCTTCTGGTATAGGCTTTAAAAGATGTTGATATGCATGCATACAGCTGAAAAATAGTCAAGATTTATAAAACATATCACTTAAAATAAAAGAAATATATTTTTGTCCTTTTTTAGCAAGTCAGAATAATATACATTAAGTAATGGGACTTCGGCTATGTAATTGTATAAGGATGTGGTTAGACTCTAGGACATTTTTGGGTACAGTTCTCAACTGTAACTACCTTATCCACATATACATGGACAAAGCATAAAAATAGTGTGCCTATACACTGATAGATGCTTGTTGTTAATGCTGTAGCACTGAAAATCATAAAAACAATTAACTGAGAGCTTACCTTTTGGAATCAGAATTTTATCAATAAGCAAATATGGGATATTTGTTCATTCTGTATGCTGCTTCTACAATGAAACTGCAGGGTATTTTAGTGGAATTACATTGTACAAAAATTAGTTCAGAGTTTCTTGAAGTAATATTCCTATTGCAAAACCAATAGTAATAATTTTAATAGCTTACTGGATATGTAATGTTTCATTTATCACTATTAATGTTAATAAGAAAATGTCTAAGTACCAAACTATTTTAAGCTGGTCGGCACAAACCCATTTTCATTTGCATCTAGCAAGATGTATCCTGGCAACCGTATATTTTTGGAATCGTAACAATTTATTCTATTCATTTTATGCAAATGAAGTAACCAATACTGCAAGAATCATGAGAATTCAAAATGGATAATTTTCATCATTCAGAGCTATAGATAGATGACTAGGAATCTATGTGAGTAACTTTTTAGATTTATTTAAATAATCCATTAAACATTTCCTTCAATGTATTTACCCAGCTAAAATGTTTATCCGATATGATTTACGTATTTTTGCTCCATAATGGAAAGCAGCAACCCAAGCTTTGTCCTGTGAAGTAATTATTATCCCACACCACAGCCCTGCTTCTGCTTTGTAATTTTTTGAGCTGAAAATGCCACATAGAACTTATGGAGGGAAGAGGAAGATCAAAGGCTCCAAACACTGACCACATCTATGCATGCTGATTTGATAGCTTGATAAGCTAACACAGTATCTACAGTAAACACTAAGTTTGTGTGACATATATAGGTTTTCTATCATATTTTGTATGAACATGATTGAAAGGACATTTTTCCGAAAAAGATGTCCTCTGGTTTTGGTGGGCAGGCATGAAAGATTTGTTTGCATTTGCTCTAGAAGAAGGTTTACAGAAACCTGTGTATCTTTAGTATGTTCTATTATTATCAAAACCTTCTTTGTTTGTTTTGAGAAGATCTAAGGAGTTAATCTGAGACAAAGCTCTCTATATAGAAATATATACTACCCTCATGAGTGCAGAACATTTATAAAAATAATTCATTCTCTTTTTTTTTTTAACTTAGGTTCTTCAAGAGCTTTCAGCTTTTTTCAAAACCTCTGAACTTGAATACTCTAGCAGCCAGGCCTATACAGTTCTTTCTGAAGCAACAACAATAAATGAAACTTTCCATAGCAGCACGGCTGGTAAACTGGGCCATAGTCCTACCATCTAATCCTCAGTGAACATGATAGCTGTTTTTATTCCACTCTGAGACAATAGTCTTCCACTGCTTATCCATGCAACTCAGTTATACCCAGAATAAATTCAAATTGGTCAATGGAAATGGTCCTCAGTGACTTTTCCTGTCCTTAGCGTTAAGCATACATATAGCAGGAGTAATTGAAGAGTTTCTGAAGCAACTCCTGAGCAGCTGATGTTTTCAACTGTCATAGGAACCTTTTTCACTTTACCTTCATACATCATCCTGACCAACACAATTTTCAAAACATGCTTCATGAGCTAGCCAGCAGAAACCCTTCCCATGGTACATCAGGCTCTATCAAAGAAGAGGAGAATGTAACTGATGAAAATGGAAATTTCAGCCATCTAATTTTGCTCCATTGCTACATGATAGTCAATGAACTTAAGTTTGATTCAAATCCTTGTTAGAGAGTGAAAAGCCCCAGACTCCAATTTGATGGTGTATGAAGGGATGAGAAGTTGTTACAGGAAATTACACAAGTGCGTTAAAGCAATGGTTGGGTTGCTAAATCGGATTCTTAGCTTTTGTAATAAGAAAAGCCAGGGTTTGAATTGCCCATATGATCTCAGTATGGATCCCAATACATATACATTTAGATATTTTTGCAAACTCTATATACATGAATGTCTGATGTTTATAAATCATCACACATATCCTCCGACTCAGCCAGAAGGCGAGGTAAGTGCTTAACTGGACTATAGGAAGGGTATATTAAAGTCTTGATTCTGGTATTTCATAACTTGAAATCTTAACTTTGCAGCTTTAAATAAACACATACTTTATGTATGCAGCACAAGTGTTTAAGATGTACATCAAAACAAATAAGATCTAGTACCCCATCTTGCATTTGGAAAGGATTTGCAGGATCCAAGCTCTCCTGTGTAGGAGCATTAAGTTGTGAATGGATGTTATCCTCTCAGTTCCACTGTGTTGGTAAAGGACATTACCACTCCTAGCTGTTTGTCAACTTCTTGCCTGTGTTTATTGTTCCCAACGATTTGCAGGGGTGATTTGCTAATATAGTTAAAAATGAGACAGGTTAGATTAAACAATTTAAATAGTAGGTCTTTCTTGGGTCACTTCATTTTCACTGAACCATATTACGATATGCTCAACCTGTCAACTCTGCAAGAAGACATGAGTAAATGTGACAACTTCCAGCATGATGTGGAGAGAGACGGGCAGGTTGTTCCTGGGCTGCGCATCTGCTTAGCACTCAGCAGCCTTAAGGAATTCAAAAGTGCATTCACTCTTCTGCAATTATTCGGCTCTTCTTAGGTAGCAAAAAGCTACGCTATAGGTTTTATTAAAAGCAATTAGATTTATCTGTTGTTTGCTCTGTCAAAACCAATCTCAGGGCAGATATAAATCACTAGATGTACATCTAATGATTTTTCCTGCAGGGTTCTTTTTTCTCTTCACTCATGTTTCACAGATTGTAGAGGACCTATACTATATGCAAGGCAATAGAAGACTGGTTATTCTCTGTTATCTTTTCCATTTTTATTTGAGAACAAGTAGCACAAATAATTTTAAAATGTTTTTTAAACCCCCCCCATTCCATTTTTTTTTTTCACTTAAAACAAAAAAATCACGAATGGTACCTCTCTTTTAGTCAAAAGTTCAAAGAAAATTTAAGTGTAACAGCACTGTGAAAGGTTCCATTTGAGATGGTGCCAACATGAAAACATTTAAATCCTCTACAATCTAGGCATTCCAGGTTTAGACTATCATTTGTCTTGTTTGTAATACAAATAGCACAGCATTAGAAGTGTTAGGAACACAGAGATAACACTTTCTTCACTTCCCAAAAGTGCATTATTCTTTTTTTGTCTCATTAGAGTTGGAATAATCATAGTCCATATACCATCCCCCAGCTAGATAATGTTAAAACTACTTAAAAAAGGTAAATGTCCTTATTATGAGTAAACTAGCAAATGCGTTTCTGGCATCTAACTAGGAAAGCTAAACACATTCTCCCAAGTGTTCTAAATAACCATTACGTCTCTTCTGTAAGCATTGAGTCTATATGTAAATGAAAAAAATATTACAAATCTGAAAGATAAATACAGCAGTAATTATGAAAAGTCAAGAGTCAGTAGTCAAGCAGATGTTTATAATGAATAGTAATTAATGCCAAGTCAATTATAAGGACAAATAGAAAGTTCATTTATATGGATGGAAAAAAAACCTGTTTCCACAATAAACTGAACAATCATAGGATCGCAGAATTATAAAATAATTTATGACGGAGGGGACCTCAGGCAGTTTCTATTCCAACCTCCTGCTCAAAGCATGGTCAGCTGTGACATCAGACCAAGTTACTCCAGTGTTTATCCAGTCAGGCCTTGAAAGCCCCCAAGAATGGAAACTCTGAGTAAGCTGTTCTACCACTGACTGTCCTTGTGTTGAAAAGGCTCGTCCTTACATCCAGTCTGAACCTCCCTTTTTGTCAATGTATATGCATTGTATCTCCTCTTGCCATACATCGCTATGAGGAGCCTCATTCTGTCTTCTTGATAACTTTCCCATGGGCATTAGAAAGCTGCTGTTAGTTTCCCCCTCATTTTTTCCCATCAATTACTATGAGTAGGTAATATTATTCCGTATTCCTTCTCACTTTCTTTTGTTTACCCAATAATGACACCTCTCTTAATCCCCTGACAGCCTCCCTGTGATGTCTTTTGTGATTCATTCACCCCAAAGCCATCTTGCGACGTTGCTTTGAGCTTATATTCTGGGGAGAGGAGCTACTCGCTTGCCAGTAGTGTCAACCAGTTTCTAGGAGTCAGAAAGAGTGTTGTCTTGTGCTGGCACTGCTTCTTGCAGTGGTCCTGGTTTGCAGCTCTACCTTGTATAGTTATTTCAGCTTTGTCACACAGCCTTGTCACTGTGGTGCAAAACAAAGTATTTCTCTGACAACATGATATGCAAACAGTCTTTCCTAGCTCATTAATAGGTGGCAACAGAAAGCTATTGCTCCTATGACAAAAATTACATTCAGTTGTTAGAAGGAACAACTGAGCATTGAATTGTAGGACAATTAACTTTGTATAAGACAAATGAAACTCATGAACAGGTTTTGTAAGCTCCTTGTAGGTCTTGTTACAGGAGTGAAACACATACTCTGCTTTAAGACTTTCAACGCATTTTTTTGTCTTATGAGAATGGCTTACTGCTGCAGGTACGCCTTTTAAAAGGAGCTGTAGGACAGAGGTGAGAGCTGTATCTCAGTTCAGCTTTAACAAGAAAATGTCTGACTGTGCCACAGCTCAGGATAAAGACAGAAAAAAAACCCCAAGTATGAAGACTGAAAAAGTGCTTAAAACATTTCCTGAGTTAGATAGCCTCTATGTCTCAAAGATGGCAGAGGAGAAAACAAACAAGATAGCTTTTCTTGACATCATTAGTTGATCAAATCACAAGCAGATCTTCATCACACAGTTTGAAATTCAGTTAAAATCTGAAAAAAACCCAGTGACTTAGGTGGATGCTGGTCTTCCTGATACCACATGCAGAGCAGAAAGGAGTTCTGCCTTTTGCAGAGGTTCAAGATAAGGGAGGGAGTTTCCTTTCCATGTGTTTTATTTGTGCAACCAATAATTACGGATGATATTTTCTTTATCCTGAAAGTTCATCAGTAATAGGGAAAGCCATGCAATGAAAAACACATACTGTGCCGTTAGAGTTTTTCCTTCCCAGGCTTTTATGTCACATTTTGTACTGAACTGTACTGACGCCTTCCCACCAAGAAGTATAAAGCACAGTGTAAAGAGGAGGCTTCATGCAAAGGAGTCAGTGAGGCAATTAGTGTTTTATTCAAACAAGCAGATTCAATTCATGCATTATCAAATAAGCATTTCCAGCTCTGCTTCCCTGACAATTTTTACTATTAATTGAGCACATCTGGCTTGCAGTTTGCTGAATAGCCCAAAGATGACGACACGGGCCATGCTGCTGCACAGGGCTTGCAGTCCATTGATTACCCTACAGCAAAGAGAGAAAAAAGGGAGAAGGTTACAAGTTGTATTTTAACCTCTTAACAGCTATGAGACCTACTGACTCTAGGGTCTGGTTCAGGGTTTCAGCGTCTGGCAGTCAGCAACTTTCAGATCTGTAAGGGGTTCCTCTCTCTCTGAGGGGAACTGCCGTGTGAAGCTCAGCAAGAAGCAGCACAGAAATGCATATTCAGTTCTGGGTACAATAGCTCCATTCTCACTATCAGGTCAGCAGTCAAGTTCAGCATAACTCCTCCTTCTGCTTCTGAATCAGGACTTTATGGAAATGCTGAGGATTTTTCATAAAGCAATTCTGCTGTGAGACAAATCTGTCCTTCGTGACAGCTCTTTGCTAAGTAGCACCAGTGGAGAGCTTATTAAGTTAAAATTTTAAAGTTCAAAGGCAGCATCAGGTTTCAGTAGGCGTCTCTCCTCATCTGCTCTTCACAGCAATATAATTTGTTACCACGCATATTTTTATTGCACAAGTAACGTCTATATGCTCTTGCTGTTGTAACACTCGGTCTATTTTAGTAACTAGTGAACCGTTCACACATTTTTTTTTTCTCAAAAGCTAAAACTTCAGATCTTTAAACTGATTCTTGGCCTTTTTGTACCTAAATTCAGTTGCACCCTATGCTTTCTAATCAGTGGCAAGCTCTTCCATAACCCTGGAAATGATCATTTTCAGTGATCCATATCACTGTGCAAAATTAAATTCATGCATCACAGAGCAGAGAAGAATATTATTTCATAACTCTCAATTCAGTTATTCATACGAGCTTACTTACAGTCAAATCTTGCTTCAGAGAATATAAATTCTCATGTGGGTAAATTCCATCCTTTTAATTTTTTTTTGTTACAGCCTTTGCAAAGGAACTTTTGCAGTTGATTATAATAATGAGTGAAATCAGCATCCAAAATATTTCATTTTTAAAACAAAAATGCAAAGCATGCCATTTCTGGTGACACTCAAATAAACAGATAATTTCCCATTATTTTTATAGAAACCCTGAAAAAATAAATATCTTTGCACCAGTTAATGGGAATTTCTGCTGATTTTATACTAATTTCCGTGCTTTGAGTGGCAATCAAGTGGAGCATGGTTTTTAAGTGCAGAGGGCTTGTGGCAGTGTTAAGTGTATGGAAAATTATTTCCTTTAAGTGACTTGCTCTTGTGGTGCTTGCCTGTAGACAGAGCATTAGTGCTGCAGTTCCCCCATCACTGCCAATCCAGCCACTGGCTTGAATGGGGTTTTTCTAACTTGGTGACTGGCTCTCTGGGTCCACTCTTTTGAGGATTTATGAATGCAAACTTTCTTCTTTCCTTCTTCATCCCAGAGTAATCCTATAGATAGCTGCCAAGGATCATTGTCCAATCTCCCTGTATATTTTTCTGCTGACTGCTGACTGGGAATCCTTCTTCAGCCACTGCCAGAAGAATTAAACTTCACTCAAAAGGTTTTGGAAAACAGTTTTGAAGACAGGCAGGCCTCTCAGTGACTGGGATGTTGTGGGTAAAAAAAAAAAAAAAAAAGTGGTTTTTTTTCAACATTTTTTAATAAACCAAATAATTCAATATCATCTCTTGGTATCAATTTCATATGTGACCAGTCGACTCAAAGGGACCTGGATGGATGTATCTGAGGAAAGGATCTAACTGTTATAATTTTTTTCCCGGGTAAACTCAGCCATATCTGTTTTGTTACTGTTTTGTTTTTTTTTTTTTTTTTGTCAAAGTTTCCATTTTCTGTGCAGGAAGTTTTAACCGAAAGAACTTTGGTGTCTGAAATGGTATGCGGCATATCATAAGTAGAGTAAATAGGATGCCTGTTAACGAAAGTGAATTTCCTTCTACACTGTTATTGCTTTTGTCATGCTAACTTTCCATATCCTGTGAATATGAACCTCACCTCGAGCAGGAAGCACATGTGCGCGCGTTCTTGTCATTGAAAAAATGATAGAAGGCAAAGTTAGCTGGCACTGAACTTTCAGACTGCAATGCTTGTGAAAAGTCACAAACATACCAAGAGGAAAGTTAGATAGAAAACATGAAGCATGAAGTTGTAAAGTAAGAGCTGAAAATGAACAGTGATATTTATTAGATTTTCTTAAATAAACCTGAACATTCTGATTTCCTTTCCTTTAGGCTGAAGCCTTTTCTTGTGCACATAATAGAACCTAAAAATTGTAGTAATGAGAATTCATTTTGAAGACTTACAAAGTTTATAAAACTCTATCTACATAATCCAATAGCTGTCAAGGGCCAATTTATGCTAGCATAAACTGATGTAGCTCAAACAAAATTAAAGGAACAGTTTATGAAGTACTTGCATGTGTAAAGTAACCTGTGTCCCTGTATACACAGAAATATTAGGATTATTTTACAGAGCAACAAAACTCCATTGCTTCAGAAACAATTGTTCTCAAGGGATACTTTATATACCTTGCACAGCAAAACATTGCACAGATTGTTTTAATGAAGCTCTGGAGTGGAACTTCAGGGAGCCACAAGAGAATCTGATAAACAAAATCTCTAGTGTCTTTAATTACAGAGAGATTACCTCTATGCAGTAAAGAAAAATGTGACTTCATCTCTGTTTTTCCATTCACAGCTGGATGTGTTAGGACTGTGCTGTGCCATATCAGTAAGGCACAATGGCTGTGATGGGCTGGATAAATTGCTAAGAGTAGCAATAAAGGGCTGGGAATATATTGACATAGCCAGAGCAATGACACCTGTTATGAAGGAAAGAGATCTTAGAATGTTTGACTAAAATGTAACAGGATTATAGAAATTTACCTTCCTGTAACAGCTGTCATCTCAAAATAGTGGCTATAGTGATGAATGCAAGTTGTGGTAATTGCTGAAATTTGCACAGCTTGATTTGGAAAGCAGTTCTCAAAATACCCACTTTATTTCACAAATTATGAATGTGGTATGGAGGGAATTCCCTTCCTGGTGTGCATCAAGAAGAGTGTAGCCAGCAGGTTGAGAGAAGTTATCTTCCCCCTCTACTCTGCCCTGGTGAGGCGCCATCTGGAGTACTGTGTACTTGAACTGGGGGTCCCCAGTTCAAAAAGGACAGTGAGCTGCTGGAAGGGGTACAGCAAAGGGCCACAAAAATGATTAAGGCCCTGGAGCATCTCTCCTATGAGGAAAGGCTGAGGGACTTGGGTCCTTTTAGTCTGGAGAAGAGAAGACAGGGGGAATCTGATCATTGCTTACAAATACTTAAAGGGAGGGTGTCAGAAGGACAGGGCTGGTCTTTTCTCAGTGGTGCCCAGGGACAGGACAAGAGGAAATGGACACAAACTTGAGTATGAGAAGTTCCACCTAAACATGAGGAGGAACTTCTTTCCTGCGAGAATGGTGTCCTGGGTAGCTGCCCAGAGACGTGGTGAAGCCTCCATCTCTGGAGACATTCAAAACCCACCTGGACAAGTTCCTGTGCAATGTGCTGTAGGTAGACTGGCGGGGGAATTGGACTAGATGATTTCCAGAGGTCCCTCCCAAACCCATATGATTCTATGATTCTATGAAATAATAACCATTTTTCTTAATAGTTATTTAAAAATCCAATGATTTTTAGTACAAGTCTGTTCTGAATCTTTGTCAGAGGCTGATGTTTCTGGCAGCCCTGCAATGTCTGTCAGAGCATTTCATTGCTTTTTGCCTCAGTGATCTCTATGTGGCACTACGGCCATTCAGATGTAACGTGGGATCTATCACAAGTCAAATATTTGTAGACATTTGTAAATATTTAGGTTGGTTCTTGATCAAGCCATGTATGCCTTTTCTTCTTTATAGGTGTACACGTTCACTTAGCTTTTGTTTATAAGCATGCTAAAAGAAAATTAACAAAGTGTAGGGCTGATGTCCCAACTGTGGATAGAGGGGTCACTTGAGAGAAGGCTTAACTGTTCAGAAAACTGGCAAACATAACCTGTTCTATAAAGCCCTTACAAAAGATGTAATGAAATAGGATCTTCTTTTAAAAAAACCAACAAATTACTGCACATACTACAGTGCTGACTATAGGAAGTGGTACTAGGAACATTAGACCTGATTAGACTAGGAACAACATAAACCTGATGGAACAGGTCCAGAGGAGGGCCACAAAAATGATTAGGGGGTTGGAGACCTCTGCTACAAGGACAGGCTGAGGGAGCTGGGGTTG
>BJBW01003592.1:43660-94673 GCA_004320125.1 Scolopax mira
TTAGCATAACTCAGAATTTTCCACTGCGGCCTGGTCTGGTTCACCCATGCCAGGGCCAACCTGAGCAGCCCCGCCATGGAGCCACGACCGCGCTCACGTAGCCATTCTCCAACAGCATGATATGTTGAAGACTAACTCCATGAAAGCATGAATATCTGCCTGTTTTTAATCCAAACCAGTTTAAAATTCTTGGGTTATCAAAAATGTTCAGTCGAGTATTGATAATCATATACCTATTTTCTCAGTGTGAATCTCTTCATATGTTGGCACATAAATAAGAACATGCAAAATGACAATCATACTTTATAAAAATATGCAAGTAGAATTAATCTTTCTGACTTCTGACAATCACAGACAACATGGCAACAAGCCACTTCAGTAGGAATGTAACTCCTCCCTCCAACTTTGTCCTTGAGGGATACCATATTACATGATTCATCTGACCTAACTTTAGTTGTCTACATCTGAGCTAGCCATACTTTATAGACAATGAAGAGAAACGGGCATATGATTCATCTGGTCTATTTTAGCCACATACTTTAGGATGAATTTAATTGCAGTCTAGAAATGTGTCGTAGTCTCCTTAACTATAAAATTAGTCTACAGAGACCTGATCAGACAAAGATGTCTAAAACAGGTCAGATGAATACCATTTAAACTATCTGAAAGCAGAGACCAGACTATGTAAGACATTTCACAAAGGAAGGAGGGGGGTGGGAGGTGGGGGGGAGGGATTGGCCTTAAAGCTACTCAGTGCCAGGAAAAATTATAGGTGTCAGGTGCTTGCTGAGCCATTTTTGCATTGTAGAGGGATTCATAAGCACTAAATATCCCCCATTAACTTGCTCACACATAAGCATCCCCTACTTTCTGAGCTGCCTCAGGTATATGAAAGAATTGAAAGAGATTTGTCAAATATGACATAGTTGATCCAGGCCATTTTGGAGTGGCAGTTAGGGACCAGTTTAAGCACTCTAAGACATGTCAAACAATCCTAGATGCGAATGTGTGGGTAACCTCATCAGTTCTCTACTGTCCTTGTAAAAAGATATCTAGGGTGGGATTCAGCTCCAGATGGAGACACCTATGCTTAGGTTCCTACCTGTAGGAATCTGCATGTGTGCTTGGTGTCTAAAGATCTGGTTATAGTTGACAAAGCTTGATTTGATCCCTGCATGTAGGTAGGTAATAGTGTATGAGATACTCAGAGTATCATACCTTGCCCCCAGTAACCCCTACAAAACCACACACGTTCCACAAGTCCTATGTCATTTCTTAATTAGCAGCAGATGGCAATTTTTGCAATGACTGAATTGAGCTGAGGATATCTAAATCTAGAATTGAATCCCATTTCTATATCATGTCACTCTGTAACTGAATAGGAGAGATAGTATTTCATGAAGTCTAAGCAATCATCTAAAGTAAAATTTATTTTTAGACTTATTAAAAAAGACTATCCAGTTTAGAAAAATCTGTCAATAATAGAGACTTTCAAGTCTTTCTCTGGGTTCCTATCCACAACACAACTAATTTGTATTGTTCTGTAAACGAGATCATATATCAATTTATATCAATTACACATTGGCCACAAATGCCACCAAGTCAGCATGGTGTGCTATGTGTCTACTTTGACATGTTTAATGAATAAATGAATCTCCTATGACCAATATTCCTTCTTCAATATTATCAACTTTATTATGGTGGCCAAATTCACATCTTTTCAATGTGGCATTTGACTCATTACTATCCTCTCCTCATTGTTTGTGCCATACCATGTTGTTTCTGTGCTGAAAATTTGATCATTTTTAGTAGACTTACTCAGTCATTTTGAAATGCTTAGAGTATAAAAAACCTTAGAGTATAAAAATGCAAAAAACGTCAATTTTTCAAGTCCCATAAATATACATGTTGTCAGTATATTTTATATTTAATATAATGAAATCAGAAAGATTTAAGTCTAATTTATGCCCCATCCATGGAAGTGTTCAAGGCCAGGCTGGATGAGGCTTTGAGCAACCTGGTCTGGCAGGAGGTGTCCCTGCCCATGGCAAGGGGGTTGGAACTAGATGATCTTTAAGGTCCCTTCCTACCCATACGATTTGATGATTCTATGTTTTTTAACATCTGGAATAAGGGTAATGTGGAAATTTAGAAGTCTGCTTCTAATGTAATATCAGGAGATTTTTTTCATAATTCAATCCAAGTTATCTCTAGATATAGTTTATTTTATTTATAACCTTTAGTATCATGCAGATCACAAGCATTGGAAAAAAATGAATCTTTTACAAAAAAGCATAACACAACTGAACATCCCATGATCCAGAATTTTCTACATTCTGCCATCATGGACTTCTGAAAAATATTGAGAGGTGAATATTACAGGTGACCTTGCCCACACAGTAATTTTGAGCATTAGTCAAAACTCTGAATAGAAGTAATTTCTAGATATTATTCTTATATGAATACTGAGGGTCTTAAACCCATGACAATATTTATTCCTCTACTTACTGTGATAATAAAGATTCAGTTGTGGCTTAAAATTTATTCACATTTGAGGCAATTTACTCTGTGTTAGTGCAAATGCATATTATCGATCTTGTTGCTTAGAGACATGACAAAACTCGACTATCTGCAGAATAGGAACTCAGTACAAACATATTTCAGGATCCTGAGCCAGTCTTCCAAATACTGTATCTGCTTTTTCCCCCGTCTTGTCTCTCCTCCCTTCCCAGCAAACATATAAAGATCTGAGCTGAGAAACCCTTTGCCAAGATACACCTTTATTATTCATCTCCTGAGTTGAACAGTTAAAATAACCCAAATCCCTTATCCTTCTCCTCTTTTTTTGTTGCTTTCCTCTTCTATGAAGGCTGCTAAAATAACGGCTGCAAAGATTTGTTCCTATAGTGGGGTTGAGTGGACCTTTGAACAATTGAATCATGGCTTTTTAAGACTGATTATCCCAGTGCACTTCACCATGGTGAGTGGTGGTGTGGGTGTTGATTTCTTTTACTAAGTAACAAATGACTGGATGAGACAAACCAGCCTCAAATTGTGCCAGTTTTAGAGATCTGTATTGTATATTAGGAAAAAGTTCTTTACTGAAAGGGTTGTCAAGCACTGGAGCAGGCTGCCCAGGGAAATGGTGAAGTCACCATCCCTGGAGGTATTCAAAAGACATATAGATGTGGCACTTAGGGATGTGGTTTAGTGGTAACTTGGCAGTGTTAGGTTAACAATTGGACTCAATGATCTTAAAGATCTTTTCCAACCTAAATGATTCTATGATTCTATGAAGAGGAGGATCGAAAATGTTTTAAATCAACAAATTAATACTATTTGGAAAGGCTTCTTGCAGTGCTTATAAAGTTGATGTTTCTTTGTTGAGGTAATATTGCTGTAGATACAATATTATTTTGTATCAAAGCATTTTCTTTTCTTGCATGTTCCAGAAATAGAAAAAAACCCAATGTATTATATAAATAATCCAAAAATGGACAAATTTCTTGAAATTCCTCAGGGACTTTCTTATTATCTTTGGCTTTATTCGAAGGCACAGATCTACTTCTGATGAGTGGCAACTGAAAACTCAGACACCAATGTCCTGGGCCTGTCTTTCAAAGATATACCTAAAAAAACCCTGTATTTAGACATCTTCCCACAACTAAAAAAGTTTTCCCTCACCTGTATTTATATAAAGACAGGCTATGTATTAATTGTTTGACATGGTCCCCAGCAGGACTTGTATGTTGAACATAAGATTACTAATCAAAGATTTAATGGCCTACCTTTTCCCACTGAAGCCAGCGAAAATGAATGCTGCCTTCTGTATGCCTTTGGGAACAACCTATTCACTGAGGAATGCAGAGAAGGTGTAGGACGTGCTCTCCCAGGTAAAATTGATCTTGACATTCATGCAGGAATGCGGAGAAGAAAGCTACCTGAACTTTATGGAGCAACCCACTAATAGAAGAGCCACAACTTTTAAGGTCTGAATAAGCATCAACTGTCTTAAGTTTCAACCAGCAATACCAAACTGGGTGTATTGGGTGTGCCTGAGAAGCTCTTTTGATCCTCTTTGCTCCCAACATGAATCAAATTCCTGTTCCCCAGGATCAAAACACGGTACTTTGTGTTGTTCTGGGAAGCCTGGGTAAAATTATTTTTAGGGCTCCACAAGTGGCCATGCACTTTTCTCTTGTAAAATATCTTTTTTTTTTTTTTTTCTGGCCATATTGAGCAGTGTAGATAAATTCTATCTTTCAGAGGAAGAAAAAGGTTGAGAAATGTTTAGGTGACTGTTAAATATTATTTCCTTAACCTGAAGGCTTACAATGAAAGTTTAAATTCTAGGTAATCATATCGATGTCTTCGTGTATAACCCGAAGCAGACCATCTGTCTTTACTTCTAGCTCCTGTCCACCTCCTGATAACGTTGGGGCAGATATGTCATTGCTGAATGAGTTCTACCCTATTACTACTGAATCTGCTATTTAACTAACATTTTAATATTTTCTGTTCGTTTATTACTATTCATTTTATTTTTATAAGCCTGTATATGCATCCTTTATTGGTTTTATAATCCAGTTAATCTTTTTATTGTTTTAGGACACTTAGAATAAATCAAGTGCCATAAAACAGTGCCATCTTGTGGCACGAATCAGTTATAGAGCTATTTCCTGATTTTTCAGTTGTGTTACTTCATAATGTCAACATTTTCAAGAGTGTTAATTTTGTTGTGATACAAAGAGCACCCCTAATTTTAAGATCTGCAAGATTATTCTTGAAACGTTGTCCAAGAAAACAAACAAAATTTCCTTGGTCACCTAGGGAACACATTTTTGATACAATTGAGACAATTTTTCAGTTTTGAATAACATATTGGGATCTTTTATTTCACTTTTGACAAAAGTTTTTATACTGTTAAATAAAAAAAAATAAACTTCTGCCTCTTCTAAAAGACATTTAAAGATTTGAAAGTAAGCAAACTGTCTAATTACGACATAGAAATATGTTATTAAAAGGGTAGCTCAACACCTTGACCTGATAAAAATGGTGTTCATATAAAATAGCCCTTTTAAAATGGGTAAAGAGTATCTGAATTATTGAGATGGTTCCAAGAATCTACCTGCACTGACTTCTAGCTAGCCAGCTGGCTATTTTTTCCCCCCAGAACCGTGGAACTAACCAATTCTTCCTTTTTTTATTTTGTGATGCTCCTGATGGTAATGTTAGCACATGGGAAGGAGGAACCTGGTTCACTGTTTATGCGTATGATATGCACTCAAAATAAAATAAAGGATTAGAAAGAGGACCTTCGCTTGACTTCTGTTCTCTGCTTGACCTTGAATTGTAAAAGGTAGTGTGAGATTTTCAAAAACACTTGGCCTTGACCTAGTTCTCCTCTAATTAAATAATTTCTAAAACTCCCACTCAGTAAGAGGTCATTTAGGCCATCACTGCAGACTTTAAAATTAGTCCTGTTGTTTATTTATGCTTCAATTCCTCCCCTCTGCATAATGGTGTAATAATTACCTGCTCCATAGGTGTTCTACATAGCTTAATTAGTACTGGATAGCACTAACTATGGAAGTGCAAAATGGTGTGTGCTTCTACTACAGTTACATATGCTGTGCATCTGCCTGCATGATATTTTGCTGTACAGCCCAGAAGAGGGATTTTCCAGCTTACAGAATTTCATTAAGATATTATCTCAATAATAAATACCACGGCTTTTGTGATATAATTATTAATTAAATAATAACTGCAGTTAACCAGTTTTTCTCTGGAAATTCACTTACAATACACCACAACAACATTACAATTGTATCACAGCAAGAAAGTACCTACCACTGTTCAGTTTATATGCAACTGATATGTACGTATTGCACTGGAGTCTGAGAACGTACTGGGCTGCATTAGTAAAACCACAGCCAGGAGGAAGAAGGATGCGATTGCTGCCGTCTGTGCAGTGTATCACTTGTGTGACTGCATTTGTAGTACTGTATTCTATTTTGTGCTCCCTGGTACAAATAAGACAGTGATTAATTGAAATGAGTATGGCAGAGGGCCATCAAGATGATCAGGGGACTGGAGTACCTGGCATCAAGTTGGAGAGACTGTTCATCTAGCCTGAAGAAGAGCAGGCAAAACAGGATATAAGTGCTTTTTTTCAACCATTTAGTGGGTGTTTATAGAGGAAATGGAGCCAGATTCCTCTTGGAGGTGCACAGCCTCCATTACTAGGGGCAATGGGCACAAACTGCAGACACTTAAAATTCTAATTGAGTAGTAGGACAAGACCAATTGCCATAATGAAGGTGATGAATCTCTGGAATGAGTGTCTTGAAAGGCTCTATCCTTAAAAAGACACAAAATTTGGCCTGTCAAGATCCTTAGCAGCCTCATGGTTTCAAAGTTGGATTCAACTATGAGATTGACTGGGGAGTTGTATCCACTGATTGAGTGGGGAGTTGTATCACATGACTTCCAAAGTTCCATTTCAATCTAAATTATTCCACAATGCCCTGATTTTGTCTGAATGAGAATGTTTTAACGTTAGCAGAAATTACAAGAACGTTCTTCTCAGGCAGTAAGAGCATTGTCTCCTTCATCTTTCCATAAATTGTAGTGGTTTTGTTTCCACTTTTATTGGAGCACCATGACAATTGCACAGTGCCATCTGTACAATCTGCATTAATAACTCTAGTGCTGCTGATTTCATTTTCTGAATATCAATGGCATGAGATAATTTCCCACTTTTTTATTCTATCCCCCAGCAATGTGTTTCTTTCTTTATGAAACTCTTAATATTATCATTCAGATTGCTGGAATAGTCACAGTGGGGTGAAAAGAAAAAAAAAAACATAAACAAAATCAAACAATTTTCTATTCCAGAAAGCAAAACCTCTAAGGAAATTAAGGGAAGGTTTTAGGATGGAAATATTAAAATATTTTGACATTCATAATGACTGCTCTTGCTCTACCCTTTGCAGATATATACTATTCCCTGGAGCCTTATGTTCTTGATATATTCCCAATAAAATGCAAAGTAGAAGGAATTTATTTACTGTAAGCACTGTAGACTGTATATTGCATTTGGCCTATATGTCCCATACTAGTAAAGGAAAAATAAAAAATGAAAATTTTCCTGAGGTGATTTCTGTTTGACTCCATGTCTTTGACTCCTTGTCTACATAGAGTAAATAGCCTGAATTTTGGGGCATGTAGCTAGAACCACTATCAAGTGGGGTTCTAGACAGGCTCTATTTCGCTTTGTCCATCTGCATGACTTAGTCTTGCCATTGCTGTCAGCAACATCTCCATGTTGGCTTAATAGGGGGGTTTCTGATAAAAATGTCAATTCAGGAAGAGAGCCTTCCTCCTTTATCTTATTTCATCTTCAAGGTATAGCTCAGTCAAAGCTAATTTTGTGCTCAAAAATATTGTCCTCTTTATAACTGTACCTGGCTCCACACAGGTAATAATTGTACATTAGCGACTTAGAACAGATAATTAAAACATATTGCCATTTTTCCCTAATGATTTGCATGAAACGCCCGTCATAAAACTAATCTTTACCAAATTAATGTAAAAAATTATATTTAAGCAGCAGCCAGTAAAAGCCAGTGGTAACACTTCTTTAATGTTGCAGTTTACATTCATGTAGTTGGTAAAACATAAATTAGAGGTCTTGGGGATTACAAGAGGAGATGAGATTGTGTTTCTTCATACAAGTGTAATTAGTCTTTCACAGAGAAGTATCAGAGTCAGTGAAACCAGACCTTTTGAAGAAATTCAATTGGGATTTCCTAAGGTTCAAATATACCACACTGTATGGCTGCTACATTACAAGGCAGGGTAATAAACATACAACAAATGTGGAAGGGTAAAAACCTTTTTTTTACATCTGTGTCTTCTACAACAAGTAAACACAAGGCTGACACTTGGGATTAGAGCTTGTCCTTCCACAGGCATATTCTGGACTGTTCTTGCCTGGTGATAAGAGCAGATGACTGCCTGAAGCACAAGCATGCAGCTGTGCCACTGACCACTAATGTATTTTAGCACTTCAGCCATGGTATGCAATCTGTTGACTTGCTGAGTGTCTCTCATGTGTTTAGAAATAAATGATAAAACATACATCAGTCCCGTGAGGATTGGGAGGATATTTATTTAAAACACGTGCTGTCTTTGTATGAGGGGGAAAGACCTCCCTCATGTTTGCCTGTGAATAATCTGTTCTTCACCCTGGGGATGGGTATTAGTGCAAGCTGGCACCATCCACCAGATGGTGCTCAATACTAACAAAAAGAAATTAAAAAAACAAAAGAAGACTCAGGGAAAGCATTTTTTTTGTTGTTGTTTACATTTTCATGTGTCTAACAGCTATTTTGGTTTCATTTTTTGTGTTTTATAACCCCGCAGCTAATATTGCAATGTCGTTCATGAATGATCGTAATGAGTTTTAGGTGGTGCATAGGTGAGGTGGTGTTGATTAGCTGTTGACAGATCTTCTGCAAGCTCCTTAATGGCATCCTGCAGGATTCGGACTGCTTTGAGATTCCTATAAATCAGACTCTATTGTAATGTGAGTAGACATGACAGTTAATTGCTGTGGAAAAACACTGGATTTTTAAAGAGAAATTCTACAATTCCTTTAGAGATCTAGTTCTAGTACAAACTATTCACTCAGTGACAAATATTACATCAAATAATATTTGTCACGAGTCACATCTTTCTTATGCTTGAAGTCAGTATTAACAAAAGCCCTTAGAATATTCCTTGGGATATTGATTAGAAAACAGTAAAAATAAGTCAAATATTGTTTATATTTATAAGTGACTGCCTCCCCAGTCAAATTAGATACTATAAAGCAAAGCCAGATAAATCTCAGATATTTGCTTTGTCTTTGTGTAAGAAAAAAGAGCCTTGAGGTCTGTTGTCAATGGCATCTGACAATGACTTAGAAACTGCCTAGAAGATTTTTAGGAGGCTGGACCTGTCACATCTCCATCCCTAAGGAACAGTACAGAGCCCCTGGCATCTGGGCGGTGCTGCAGAGTCCATGGTGAGGACATAGACTGGCTTTTCTTTCTCCTTCTGAAGACATCACATTGGAAGTTGTGTCCTTGCTGGCAAAGACAGTAAAATCTACTCACCATTGGCCTGGTGCAGAAATACCAGGACACTTCCTCAGGGATGGTCATTCCCTTCCTGGTGCACTGCTCTCCTCTCCTGTGGAGGGTCTGATCTCATGTTTTATCTTGACCATTTATAAAGACACCACTGGGTTGATATTTGCTCCTCTTTTTCTTTTCTTCCTCCATCAATGCAGAAGATAATTGTTATAATTCCAGGCCCAGGGAGAGATCAAAGGCAGATGCTTGAAGTTACTGATAATAAAACAACAGATACTGAATCCTCTCCCTTCAGAAATCAGGTTAATCTCAGATCTCACTATATTTAAAATGTAGAAATATTTCTTCTGGTCTTTATCCTAACACAAATATTGATGTGTAAATAGCAGAAACAGGAAAAAAAAAGCATAGAATAAAAAAGTGATTTCTTTTTTTTTTCTTTTACTAAATAAAAATCTTCTGAAATCAGAGACCTTGCTCCTTCTGCCTTTATAGGGCTAAAAGTGATTGCAGAATCCTTATGACAGGAATAATAATAATGTTGCTAGTGCTAGGACCTAAGCAGTGGGTATAATAGATATATTGCTGTGTTCCAAAGTAATCATGCAATGTCATAAGGTAAATTAACCTCTGTAAATCCCCCAAATCTGTCTACGCTCAGCAATTGCACTCCTAGCATATAAAACCTAGTAGAAAAATGTACCATATAAAACAGTGTAGAAAATTGGGATTTTGACAAGTTTGCCATTGACAGTATGCTTTTATTTGCTGAGTAGTAGCTGTTCTCAGTTGTAATACATGTATACATGTACATATGTACTTTTCAAGCAAAAAGAAATGCTAAGATTCTCAGGAATGGCATCAACAGTTTATATAATATTGCACTGAGGTAATTTGCTGTCTCTTAAAGGACAGTCCAGTTTCACTGAGAGGAGTAGTAGAAAACAATAATGACAACTTTTTTTTTTTAAATTATTTTAGGAGGATGATGGTGAAAGAGTAAGAATAAAAGTAAATTAAACTCATTTATTTAATAAAACCCCACAGTCTTGACCTAGCTCCTCTACAACAGACTGCATATAGCCATATAGCATCTCAGTAGCCATGTGTCTGCATTTGATGCCTCTATGGCCCATAGACAACTTTTTTATAGATTTTTCTCCTGGTTCAGAGAACTGCAGCACTGCCAGGAAGAGCAGTTACAGGGCAGCCTGCCCACTGCCCCAGCATGAACAACAGTATGGGGTGCTTGAGGGTAGAGAAATGGGTGGGGTACAGGGAATCAACCTAGACGTAGATTTAATGATATTGCCTTCTAGGGGGAGGCTCCTAGGAGCCTCCAAGCTCCAAGAGATGTTGGAGGATTTGTTTTGGAGAGACGTTTTTGGAGATTTCCAGGAAAAGGCAGGGAATTAATTGGTGCTGAAATGTGGGAAAAGGGTCCCAGTGCTCAACATGCCTCCCAGGACATGCCTTGTTCTGCAGTGCAGACATATAAAGACACCATGGAGAAGGAGGAGGCAGCTGTGGATTCAGTGTCTCAGTAACAAGAGCAATCTAGCGGAGCTGAGAGGGTGTACAGAAGTCTGCATGACAAAAAAGGACAGAGACTGAGAGACAATTTCTCCTGACTCAAATCTTCCAGACTTCATCCATAGTCAATGCAATGATATGGGGACCCTCATATTAGTGTCTCAAAGTGACTAGAGATGCAATGAATAGATGACACAAATCAAATAGATTATACTAATCAAAATAAAAGTATCCACTGTAGAAGTTCTTTGCACACTTCTGTATTGTAATGTTCATTCCATCCATGTGGAAAGTAGGAACTCTATCAGATGAGAAATCTTCTGTTCTCAGGACCATTCATAGCTTCTGGGATTTTATCAAATAAAACTAAAGTAGAATTAAACAGAATCACTGTGGTAGGACTAGGTTAGAACCTATAAATTATATTATATTATATTATATTATATTATTCATTTAATTATAATTTCATAATCAAGCTGAGTCTCATTTCACTATGATGAGTCTTAATAGCAATAGACTTTATTTTAAGAGTAGAGTTAAAAATTACTTTGGATAAAGAATGAAGAGATATCCAAATTACTTTGGATAAAGAGAATGAATCTAATCTGCAGCAGTTTTTCTTGAGTACCAATATATTTAGAAATCTTCATTAGAGTATTTTATCAATTATTCAGATTAGTCAGCTATCAAATAACCCTAAATGTGAATAAGATACTTTTATTTCAAAAAAGGAATAATCAGAAAGAGTTGCTGAATTAATTTCATATGTAGACAAACTCCCAAGCCAGTAAAAAAGCAAAGAGTATCAAACAATGTGCTGAAAGGAGGGGAATAACACATTAAATAGAAATACAAATGGAATCTGACAGGCGGTTGAGTCTGAGTATTTATAGGTGACAGGGTGCTAATGTATTAGGCAAAAGGAAGCACAAAGCTAGTTTCTTTTTCTAGATATTGCACAAAAACCAGTTTAGTAGGAGCATGTTCTATCCACAGTGCTGTGTTTCTCCTCCAGCTAAAGAAAGCCTTAAGAAATGAAGTCCAGATCATTTTCATTAACCTGCATAATACCTCAGGGGGCTGGGGGAATGCTGGTGAGTGTAATTCCAGAGAAGATGATGTCTGCAATAGCATCATGAGTATAATGCTTTGTGCCCTCCTAGTGCTGACTTTTTCTGGCCTATCTTCAAAAATCACTTGACGTCTTTATTAACATGGATTAATCTTTCAGACAATGCCTGAAGAGTTAATGCTTTATGGCCCACAGGTGCAGATAAAGCTCTACAGCTGCTTGGCAGAAGAAAAATAGGATGTTAATGTCTGAAATTTTGTGGCCAGTTACTAATGGATCTAATGGACCCCTCCAACAATCAAATTTTCTCTGTGAACTTGCAACATAAAAATAAACTTTGCATGTTATGATAAACCATTTAGACATTGAAAGCTCCCAGTCTGAGCCCATGTATTCATGTGTTCTATTATGTTCTTTACATCATATGAAACATGCTGTACTCTCATGCTCAGCTGTTGCTCTGATTCCCACAATTATTTTAGATGGGGTGAAAAAGTCATCCTGTCTTTTTTTTTAGTCCTCCTCCTCCCTGGTCCCTGGTGGCAATTTATGGCAACCAATAGTGCAGCTCTTGGATTTGAGTTGCTCAAGAAAGGATTGCCACAGTTTTTGATGTGAATTCACTATCCAGATAATCTGAAATCAATTTGACCCTGAACTGTACTTTGGAAAAACTGTCAGATTTGTCCTGCTAATACCATAAAACTATATTTTCAACCTATCACATAGAGATTTTCACTTTTTTTAACTGTAAGGTGAGCATCCGTTTAATGGGAAATATGGATGTTAGAGTATTCCAGTGCATTTACATCCCATATGATTAACTACATGAAAACATACTGTAGCATTTATAAAAGACAAACTCTCATTTATCCAGAGGCAGTTTATCCAGCTTACAGATTAGACACTGGAGTTTGCTCTGCTTAGACTATTAATTATGAGTCCAAGCACTGTTGCCTGTAAATGCATTTATATTGCTTCCAAGGCTAGCAGATAACCACTTTGCAAAGCCCAAGACAACTGCCTGTGTGTAGCAGCCTGTTATCACAGCAGTAAACTGTACACCTGGAAGCTGGAGTTCTAAACGTTACAGTGAAAAGACACATGGCTCTGTTCCAGCTCTTATCCAGAAAGATTTATTAATTTTGCCTGAACACAAGCTCTGCAGGAGATGTACTAACTCCTGCAGATCCTCTTGTGGGTGTTATTTCTAGAAAAAAAAACACCTTTATGGAGAATTCATGCTACAATGCTGTAACCCACACAGAGTTAGAAGTACAGAAGCAAGGAAACAGTTTGCATTTTCTAGACTAAACTGCATCATGTTGCCTTAACAAGTACTTAGCCTTAAAACAAAAATCCTTACAATGAACAAGCATTCAGATATTCATTTTTTGTGTGCTGTTATCCTGCTGTAACCTGCTTTCCTCAGAAAGACTATGTCTTCCAGAAGGAAACAGAATATCCAGAAGGATATTATTTGCCATCTTCTCCTTGCATCTCTTATTGAATTGGATTTTTTTCAAGTTCCAGTGTTAGCATGTAGATAAATCAGTGTTTCAAAAGCACCATGGCATGCCAATTCCTTAGAATCTAGCCATAGCCAATCTAAGCATAACCAAAGTATACTGATGTTGTATGTCAAATATATGTAGTTGCTTCCTTCCAAACATGGCGGTTTTAAGAAATCATGTGATTAAAGGAAATATCCAGCTTTTATAAAAGGTGTAATCTTTGGCCTCTTTTGTTATTGGAGGAAAGGCCTAAAAATATGCTGAGATGCAAAATAAAATGAGGGGCACTCACATCACCTCGTTTTATGAGTACAACCACCACATATAAATTCTGTCATTTTAAGCTGGTTTTTATGCTGGTATCATTAAATTTGTATTTAAGGTTGTATATTTGAGAACACGTTCCACATATATATAGTTTCAGGACCAAGACAGAAGGATTTCAGTCCTTGAAAGATTTATTCATGTTAAGAAGCTCGCAGCCAACCTCCCACAGCAGAGCATGAAGCCTGGAGCTGTAAAAAGCTAATGGCCTCTACACCCTTTGAGGTTTGTTAGAGTGAATTTTGTGGAATTAGGCCTCTAAAATTGTTGTTTCCTTTAGCTGATCTACTTCTCCAGTTTATTCTTCTGTTCTCATGCTTTGATAATCCTGTTCATAGAGCAGTCTCATGAAGCATGCACAAAACGTAAAATAAAGCTGTCTTGAGCAGTTGCTTGGTAACTCTATGTATTAAAATGCTTCTAATATTCAAGAGATACATGGATCACAATAATAAAAATAGAGGAATGCAGCAGAGAATCACTAACAGCTGTTAGGGATTTAACACCCACATACAGATGCTTGAAAAAAACATGTTGTACTAATAAGCAATGGATTATTAGCTGTTTGAGTAATTGCTTTGGATTTAGCAAAATGATCCTCTCTGATATGATGAATTTTCAAAAATCTTTTGCATGTTTTTGTGAATACTCCTAATTTTAAAATCTAACAACACATAATAAAACTTTAGGTAATGGATTTTAAAATTATCGTCCAATAGCAAGGTTGAAGAATCTAGATACAAGAAAGAAATAAGAGGCATTTATACAGAAATCACACATTCTATTCAGGATCTGTTGCTTTGTGTTTGATTTTTCATACAAGAATCAAATAAAATGTCTATGCAAAGAAGGTTAAAGGGAAAAATGTCTTGAAAAAATGCAGGACTTGTGTATGTGTGCTTTTTAAAAAATGTGTTTTGTACTAAAACAAACTTTCTTTAGTAGTGGAAACCAGGATTCATAGGATTTAATATTCATAGACAGAATCTTCCTTCCAAAACCAGCAAAAAAAGTATTTGGGTTCCTCTCATACTGCCCAAAAAATTAGTTACTACAAGGTTTACCTATAGTGACTGTACTGGAGCCTTGCTTTATTCTGGAGCTGCTGTAGAAGCCAGCCATAGTCTGAGATGGGGAATCAACTCTGGAGGCTGGAGGTTAGAACAGTCCCCTGAGAAGTCAAACACTGTCTTTCTAATCCATGTTCCAAAGACTATTAAAGGATGTTTATACCAACCTGAACAGATGGGTCAGGAAATAATAAAAAGATATTGTATCCAAGTGGCCAACACATGATTGCAAATTTTAAAAACAGTCTTAAACTAGAGGTAGAAATTAAACTCTAGTTAATTTTCTAACTTTTGAGTTGCTATAGTAAGAAGAGGGAAGGGAAAGTACCACTACATTTATTGGGTGAACGTTGTAAATGGAATTCAGTTACCTATACAGTTATCTAGTACCATTTCAGGTGGTTAAGCATCTTGTAGCTGCAACTGTGGAAGGAAAGGCACACATCTTCCATAGGTTCTGTGTCATATCTATTAGCCCCTTATAGATACCTTGAGTTCCTCAAATGCCCTAAACATCTATGCATGTTCTGTTGGATTGAGCTAGAGATGTCTGACTTCCTCTTACACCCACCGGAGACCAAAACTAATCCAATCAGTGGAGCCTATGCAGTACTTCAGCTCTTCTGAAGCAAAAGGAAATCGCAGATGATGTAACATTCCTGTGCTACTGATCAGCTCCTCCTGGCTGTGCAGATGATAGCTCTATCGTGGCTGTTACTATATGGTCCTCCAAGCCCAATACTCTGTACTGACTACATCTCTGTAACAAGAACTCAGCACAAGTAGACCTAAATTTAAGTGTTTTGATCTCAGACTGAATCCTCACAGATTTGTGCATGTCCACTACGTCAAGTACCTCATGTAGCATTAGAGTAAAATAAAATTCTTGACATTCCAATAAGGCCTCATCATGAAAGAGGTTTCAGGACTTTGGTGATTTTATATTGGGTTCCACAGGGAAGGAACACATCAGAAATACTTGCTTGCTGGGACTTCAGTGCAACAGCCTTTCATGCAAAATAACTTTTTGTATATTTTATTAACTTGGCAAAATTATTCAGTAGAGGTCTCTTCCCCAAAGTGCATTATCTTCTGTGTTAACATATCCAGTAATAGTAATAACAACGCAAAAAGTATTCCTGTTCTTTTTTTTAAAGACTATCTCATAGTTGATAAGGCCTCACAGTTTTTCTCCAATGACTTTCCTAGCTTAAGATCCAGGTTTGCAATGCAAAGATAACCTTAACCTCTGCTTTCAGGGAAGGTAGGCTTCCCTGGGGGAAGGGGAAGCCCAGGGGAGGCTTCTGGTTTGTGTTCAATTTTCAAAGTCTGTATTATGAAATATTACTGTCTGAGTTAATTTTTCCATTTTTGTCTGTTATGATGAACACATATTTAGTAGCAAGCATGGCCACAGAAGTGAACTGAATGAAGTCCCTAGACTGCCTCCACTAAATGCAGAGAAACACACTCTCATTGTGTTTCATTGTTGTAAGGGATAGGGCTTAAACAAATGGGATGATATTTATTCTGAAAATATGTGTATCTGTGGTCTCAACTCTGATGCCTGAAGACAGGACGCCTAGCATCATTTGGGATGTCCTGTTCTGTCCAAACATCTGCATGGGGTTGACAAATACAACACATGACTTGGCAGACACTTGCATCCTTCTGTAACAGCAGCTGAAGCCTTCTCTAAGCTATCTCAAATAGACATGAATGCTTATGTCCAGACAACTGAATTAAGTCTGTTGTCTCTCTGTTTTGGATAGAGAAAAAGACAAAATAAATCCAACCAAAAGCACACAGAATCCAATGAAAGTGATGTGATGGATAGCAATGTTGTGCAGGTGTGGTAAAAGTTTTGTACCATAGACAAGAATTTTTCATTCTGTCCTGTATCCTTTTTCCAGAATTTCCAGGGTGATAACTTGTCCATTATTACAAAAAAAAAAATAACAATTGTGCAACCAGTGAATATTGTGAAGTATAGTACTTTGAGTTTCTTTCACAGAAATGTGGTATCAGTAATCCTGGAAATATGGAATGCTTTCTAAATTTCAGCTGTCCCCTTTTTTGACATTTATTAATAATAATTTCCCTTTTCACTTTTATTTTCTGTTGATAAACAGCACAATTGCAATGCCATCAGCGTTAAGCCTTACATAATTCTGAATAGGATGTAACAGTAGACAAGAAGATACATATCTATCATGTGATGACCCTTTTAGAGAGGTGCTATGCACATATTGTGAGAGGTGCTATATTACAGCAAAAAGAATTCAAATTAGCTATCTGAACTATCATAAATATTAAAACTGAATTAGTCAAGTGAACAAGAAAATCACATTTATTTAGAAAGACACAAACCCCTAACTTTTTATAATGTTCTTCTGCATATTAACTGTTAAAATATTCCACTGCTCCATTTTCCTGCTTCTTGTAATGGAGTCCAATGATGTTGTGTATATTAGAAGTTATGGATTTTGCTGAGACTATGTAGAAGAAAATATAAAATTTATTGTAATGGTACTGAATTTCTGTCTGGAGCTGTTAGAGCTCAAAGCACAAAGATTGAAACACATGGTAAAAGTTGTTTTCTGTTATGGATCAAGTGATGAGAAATGCATCCTTGTGCAACTCATTTGACAAAATAAATTGTTTAGATTATAATATATAGAATTGAATGTCGCAGATATGACTCTTATTTGCTGAGCAAAACTGATCACCATATTTTATATAGTCATAAGATCAATCATAATACAGCAATATAAATTTTATATTTTTGAATTATTAGCAGATAAAAAAAAATACCTTTGGTAACTTAAGCAGCCTATTAGAATTGAAGAATTCATATTATTCTAGCAATTACTTCTACCTTAATAAAATACTTAGACTATATAAAAAAAAATATTTTCATTACATGGTCACAGAAAATGCAAGGATTATTTATTGATCTTATGTTCAATTTTATTTAGGAATAGCTGACAAGTGGGAATTTATTCTGCTTGATTGTATTTTATTGTCATATTTACAAAGTGTTTAGTTGTTCGAGTCTACTTTTTCATCAGTAAGTACAGTCACTATATAAACTATAGTTTGGCTATCGGCTATCAGTGTAGATAAAGATATTTATAGACATGTATTTAATCAGACACAGAAAAGGTAAATATAATTAACAGATCATAAATAAGACCTTATTGCCAATCTGGTATAGTTATACCAGGAGACTTGGGTCTAATCTGAATTACTATGTGCACCAAGTCTAGCCTCCTCCTTTTTCCACTAACCACCAATTGCTTTGGTACTATAACAGATATCATAAATCACATACTTGTAGTAAAAGGCACTGAATAACTTTGTGGCTGCTTGCACCTTGTCAATTCAACACCTTCATCACAAGTGGCAGTTGGATGACTTGTCTGCAACCCAAACTGCATACACATCATTGATAGCCACATGGATAAGCCCACTAGTATTGGCAAAATAGTTTATTTGGTCCACTTCTGACTGCTGTGAACAGAGAAAAATAGAAAACACAGTGCCAAACACTGGAAAATTCAGTGTTACATTTTTAAGTCATGCAGGATGTTCTTTTAAATTCTGTTTTTCTCAGTCCCTATTATGTGCATTAATCAACATCATCACTATTCTTACCAGCATTTTCTTGGAAAAAACTATGACTGAAAGCTGTTAAAATGGTTAATAATTAAAACCAGAGATAATTGTAACATTCTGGAGTCTTTGACCCTCATTATGGCCCTTTGCTGTGGGAAAAGCTGGATAATACACTACAGGTCTGCAAGAAATATTCTGTCTACAGAGGCAACAGAAGTCATGTCTTTCTTCGTATATGCCAAGGAAAATAATTGCGTTTTAAAAATTTATTTATTTTTAATTTCTCCTACCGTGGCTTATATATCTCTGATATCTGACACTGAAGTTCTATGCCATTTATCAAAGGCAGAGAGAAATTATAGGGAAGGAAGCAGGACAACATTCTAGCTTTAGAGTGCTAATGGATTTCTGTAGCTTGTGTCAAATTTACGGAATAATAAGAGAAATGCCACTTCATGTTTCCTTGGTTACAAATCTCTCTCCTAAAGGCATTAGAATTTGAAAGTCAAGCACAGAGTAAAATTATACAGTTCTATGTAGTCCAAGATGAATTTCTGAATCTCCTTCTGGAACAGGGGAAAATATATTTCTATGGTGAATCCCAGACAGTGAGATCCTCATTCATCGCAAATCAAGGGCATAAGCGTTTTCATTAAGATTAATGTCAGAGAATATAGAATAGGAGCTGGCAAGGGTTTCTGCCTTTTTGGATGATCTGTATGTTTTCAGATGTTCTTTCACAGAATCACAGAATCACCTAGATTGGACAGGACCTTTTAAGATCATCTAGTCTAACCAATGAAAAAAATACCAAAAACCAAACCAAAACAAAAAAACCCCAACCAAACAAAAAAACCCAACCAAAACCAAAACAAACACCCCCCAAAAAAAACCAAACCAAAACAAAAAAAACCCAAAACCCACAAACAAACAAAAAAAAAACCCCACACAAAGCCCACACCACACCTAAAACAACACTAATCCACTACTAATCCATATCCCTGAGCACCATGTTAACATATCTCTTGAATACCTCCAGGGATGGTGCCTTAACAACCCTTCCCCAACCTTAACTTCCCCAAGCCTGTAGCGCTGCCTGGGGTTGTTGTGACCCAAGTGCAGGACCCAGCACTTGGCCTTATTGAACCTCATTCTCTTGGTCTCAGTCCATCGATCCAGCCTGTCCAGATCCCTCTGCAGAGCCTTCCCACCCTCCAGGAGATCAACACTCCCATCCAACTTGGTGTTGTCTGCAAATCTGCTGAGGGTGCTTTCGATCCCCTTGTCCAGATCATTGATAAAAGATGTTGAAGAGAACCGGCCCCAGTATCGAGCCCTGTGGGACACCACTCATGACCAGCTGCCAACTGGATTTCACTCCATAAAGCACCACTCTCTGGGCCCAGCCCTCCAGCCAGTTTTTAACTCAGTGGAGAGTATTCCCATCTAAGCCATGGGCAGCCAGTTTCCCAGGAGAAACACTGTGGGAGACTGTATCAAAGGCCTTGAGGTCTAGGAGTCACTACTGTTCCCAGTGGGTCCAACTTGTTATACCATTGTTCCAATGAGAACTTTAATCAATTTCTTGTTGTAGCAGAAGTAGATGAAAACATGATCAACCCTCTGTCTCAGACAACAGGACAGTTTTGGTGTGATCAAGGAAATAGGTAGCCAAATAAGGAAAAAAAAATAGTAGAATATCAAGAAGTCCCACCCAAAGCGTCCAGAATTGTCCAGAACAAGCAGTTTGCAAGCACCAACAATAGTGAAGCAAATCAGAAACTAACATCAAATCAGAAAACAAATGTTCTCATCACTAGCAAGGTGTTCTTTAGCCAGTCTTAGCCAGCTACAGAGCTAAGAACTCTGAAGAGTACTGTAATCAAAGGTCACTGAAAAACTGCTCCAGGGATGGAAGTTCTGTAGCCATGAACCAGGATTTGGGACCATTCCTCCATCCTCTGGGGAACCCATGCAGCAGAGAAGAGCCCCTTTCCTTTCACTAGTAGCCTCACAAGCTTGCACCAGGACTATGCATAGCACAGCAGGGGCCACCACCAAGCCTCCCTGCAGGACTGCATTATTTCTTACAGGGAACAAGGCGGTTGTGTCAACCCAGCTGGCTCCTCTCCATCTCTACCACAGCACAGGAAAGGCATGTAATTAATAAAATTGCATATATCTATGATTGAAGTGTTTTAGTATGCGAATCTATTTACCCTCCAAACTGCCATTTGATTTTATGTATGATATATGTAGCTTGGACTTACCTGGGTCAAAGAGGAGTCAGGGGAAGCAGATTTTATATGACAATCTCGAGTCATCTAGTGAAAGGAAGTAGATGGTGATGCACTATTTTGATCCATTTTGGAGCTGAATAATATTGAACAGCATTAATATCTGAGTGAGGAAACTGCAAGTAAAATGTGCTGACATTGTGACTGCTTGCACTTTGAGAGGAAGAACAGACAATTTAGAGAGATCTTTTCACTGTTGTTATTTACATCCGTTCAATAGAAACTAAATTTTTCTTTTCTATTCTTTTCTATATTTCTATTCACAGAAATTAATTTAATTAATTTTTATTTAGATGAAAAAACTTAATGAAAATGTTTCTTACATTCTACATGATTTAGATAAAGTATATAATTCAGCAGGGACAAAATGCCAAATGAAATGGAAATTTTCAGTGTGATGTAAACCAATCTGCCTTTCAGTTATCTAGCTGACCCTTGCATGTTGGCTACAGAGTGTGGAGCATTATCTTTGAGCCCCCAGTATCTTATTGGCATTTGTAGCCTTGTGCAGAGAGCAGTAATTTGCAGTAAATCACCTCACACGGGGTTATATTCAGAATGAATTCTTATCTAAATAGTGCAGTGAATACTGATGATAAAATACTGAGCTTTCATGCATGCCAATAAGAGACCAACTATTGCATAACTTCCCTCCAAAAGATAAAGGCCAAATCAACAGGTAGGAAAAGAAAAAAATAAGGAATATAGCTGAAAGATTAGTACCTAAGAAGAACTAAAAAGAAAAAAAAAGAGAGAATTAGAGATAATCACTTAAAACACAACAATATAATTTCACTCTCTTGATTCACCTTTCTTTCTCACCTGTTTGATGTGAAAAATCAATCCTCTAACAGCACATATACCCCTCGTACCATTCTGGTTCTTTTGGCTTCACATACATTCAGAAGAACAAAAGCATTCCTTCTTAGAAAAATTAGACTACTGTTAACAGAAGTCTTGTAACAGAAATACAAATTTTATCTAGTGAGCATTATTCTTCCACAAAGACATTTCAAAGTGTAGGTCTTCCTTCACCTCGTTTGCTATATCTACATAGGTTTTGGTCCTGTTGAACACCAGGTTCACAGATTTAAAGAGTGTTTGTTTAAGTGGAATCCTCGTTCTATAGGAAGCATCAGAATTTTAAAATTCTGATTTAAAGAATCTAACTTTGTTAGGACAAGAAAAACGGAAAAAAGTGATTCATATTTATTGAACATTTCATTTGAAAGAAGTTTGAAGTGCCAGAACGGAATAGTCAAGAAAAAGCAACAAGGTCAAATATGTCAGAACAAAACTAGAATGATTTGTATTGCCTGTTCTCTGTAGAAGATATAACCAAAATAGAAACTTTTATGCAAAAAGCTCCAATTTTGAATTGGAAAATGATTTGGTTAAATTTTTATTAACATTTTAAAAAACTGTTAATTAATATTTTCCTCCATGGTTCCACTGTATCTGTGGAAAGGATGGGTCATTCCACAAAGGGTGGCATTTTAGCTAATTATTGAACACTTTTAACTGAGTATATGGCCTAAGAGAAATTGCTTCCTGGGGACCATCACTTCTGAAGTCTTTATTCTGCAAACATCTAAAAATTCAGTGTGTAATCTTGGCTTCTCTAAAAATAACAAGCATTTTACCCTTCAGCTTCATGCAGCCCAAAAAACACCTGCAATTTTCTTAAGTGTTGGAATGAGCTGCTGCCATGCGATGAACGTTCTGTAGTAGACAGAATTATGATTAGTAATCATAGACAAATTTAGTCAAGCTATGTTTAGGACTTCAGAAATTATCAGTTCCCCTCGACTCATAGCATGGCAAAACTAAGCTGATTTGGGCTAGAAATATCTCTGCTGAATGCAGAGGTTTCTCCTTCATTTTCCCTACTTACCTCACAAATAAAAAAATTGAGTATTTTAAGAGTAGCTTTACTTACTCAAGTACAGCCAAGAAAGAATCTTTATTTACTGCAAATCCATTATTACGTGCATCAGTAAATCATGCTGTTTGTTTGGCCTGACCCCATAATTTACATATATGTCATTTATTACAGATATGATATTAATGTATTCTTTTGTTATCGTGTCAAAATAGGATGAACGGAATTTGCTATGAAATAGAAAGCAAAGAAAAGACAAGATACATGAGTAAACTTGTTTAAATATAGCTTTATACATGGCAGAGAGATGTATGTGTTTTGCAGGCATGGTAAAATAATAAGGTAATTATCCTGCTATTTAATTTTAAATTTATGGTTGAATCCACCTATTCCTGCAGTTCTGCAATGCTATATGATGTTATAGATAATATAAATGTCCACATTTGAGTGACTGACTACTGTTTATGGACTTAAAATGACAAACCAGAGGCAGATTTGTGTCATAACTGAATTGCAAGGTAAAAATCCCAGCCAGATGTGCCATTTGCATACACTGCTATACTGTCAAAATGATGAAGAAAACTACATTTAGAAACTGCTTTTAATTCAAAGCCCAGCCTTTGGATGCTATATACATAATAGAAAGGGATTTCCAGAGTTATGCACTCTTGACAGGAAAATATCTTAGGGTTGTCTATCTTTAAAATAAGTATGTAATGAAAGCAGAATAACAACTGGTGCTACGGTATTACATTTACATTATATTCAGGAAACCTTTTCATCAAAGATTATTATTACTAGCCAACATGAATTTATTAAACTCTTCAGTAACAAAGTCCCTAGTTGGGTTGGAAATGCTTGGGAATTTAGGTGTTAATTTTGAGGGGTTTGGGATTTAGAGCTGCTACTATTTTGAATGATAGCATCTCCTCCTCCAGATTATCACACTCATTATGGCTGAGATGCACTTGCAAGACAAGTTAGAAATGATACTGCAGTAAAATTACTAACTCTTTCTAGGGAATAGTGCTGATGGTGGGTTGCCTTCTCTGCCATCTGTGATTTCCGTGACTATTTTTTATTCAAGTTTTTCAGAATTCAGATCTTGATTTTTTTTTATCTATTCTACTTGAAGACATCCTTAAAAATGGTATTGGACGACTATTTAATAATTCTTAGAGGTCATAATTAAGAATTCCTCCAGGTTTAAAAGAACCTTCAGCACCCATTCTACCCCATCATTTTTCTTTCCCTCTCTACCCCCATAGCAAGAATATTCATGTCACTGACATGTTGTAAGATAAATTATAGCTGAGAGATATTTAAACTATATCTCTTTCTCCTGCACAGAGGAAGACAGTCAAGTTAACATCTGGCAGAGAGAATTACTTGGAAGAATACTGTATGCCTTAAACACAGACCGGGTAAGATGAAGATGATGCTGTCTGACAGTAGAGAGCATTTTGAGGAACATTAATAAAGGAAGATGTCCGTCTCTTACTGAGGAGATATTTTTCAACAGGAACACTTACTTCAGGCAAAGTAGAACAGAAGTGACTTCCCTCACCTTTTAGTTGCCAGAAGACTCTACATTAGATTTTTTTTTCTCCACATATGCATTCTGGTTAATTTTGCCTACACTATTCTAAATTTTAACAACCAACACATTGTTCCAAACTGAGTGATGAATGCTGCCATTTTATTCCAGTAACTTTAGGATTCAGTTACTGTTTTCTGAGTGGGAAAACATGCGAAACCATACAGAAAGTCATACTCTATGTCCTAAATTAGCTGCACCTTCATTTACAGATGAAATCGAAAGTGCAGGTTTTTGAAAAAAATATTGCATGGCTTTATTGGGCAGAAGTACATTGTCTGCTTCTCCCTTTCAGAGATGAAAAGCATGTGAGTCAGAAGCAAGGTAGCCTCATCAAGTAGCCTCTTACACAGATACAACTGCTATGAGCATGTTGTAACTGACAATAAACATCTAAGCAATGATGTTCTAATCCTCATAAGTTTGCAGGTGCTGTGCAGGGCTAGGCACACCAGTAAAATCAATGTGGCTCTTCTTTTTATAAAAACATCATCCTTCACTGATACAAATAAAATTTAGTGAATACATCCTTAGTTTCAGGACCAGATCAACTATCCAACTGATTTCTTCATGTAAAATTAATTGCTTTTTCATAATAGCATACTTCATGTGCTTATAATGGATTGCCCTTCAGAAAAGAAAAAAAAAAAGAATTCGCAAAGGTTTAGAAACTAAACAACTCCAAGGTAATGTGCTGATAAATCCCAGAATAGCAAAATATTTAGTTATTGACAGCAAATCTTGGCCTTGAAATCTCAGCATTTTAGTCTTGTTCGATGCAGGAGCCAGAAGAAATTGGCAAGTAGTTATTCTTCTTTGTTCAGTTTCCATAGCAACAATAATAACAATTTGGTGATTTTTATTTATTTATTTACTTTTCATCTTTGCAAACCTCCCTATTTTTCTTCACAATACTGGAAGTTTCTAGGTTTTGTAACTGATCTACCCCTGAACACACAGTTGCCCTGCTCCTGCCTAGAAGGAGCTGTGTTGCAGCAAATATTAAGAAGTTTTTATGCCATCGTAATGGTCATGTGTTGTAACATGGTGAAGTTTACTGTCCTGTAAAGTATTGGTGAAATATTGTACTTATGAAACTATTAAAATGCAAACATACTACTCATAGACATTAATTAATGTTCCAGTTTCCTTTTCTCACATTGTTAAAGAAGATACTTTGTTGTCAGATGCTGTATCACAGGAAGAATTTGAATGAGCCTATACAGCTTTACAGCCATTCCCCAAACACTGTAAGATAAATCTCAAATAACAGCAACATTACACTCAGTCTGACTTCTACAGATCATGACCACTAGTCATCTGCACTGTTCCTGTTCCACATGGAGGTCTGAGGCCACCATCCTACATCCTGGCTTTCATGAAAAAAAAAAAAAGTCGAAAAAAAAATCAGGAATTAAGCAACGGTCAAACTCACAATTTGTTTCTTGATCTGATCCTGAGTAGGGCAGCTCTGTTTTAGCCTCTCCTGGAGTTTATACCACAGTGCCACTGGACTTTGAATATGTCCTTTTCCGAGGTGCTTGAGTAGGAGAAGTTGCCAATTTCTGTATCACTCTGAAAAGTGAAGGAAAGAAGAAGGTTCATGAACTGGGAAAGAAAAGAAGCACAGTAAGTGTGGAAACCTGCCACTACTGTGCTGAACCCACTTCCCCTTCAGGGTGAGGAAGGTAGAACTGGAGAACGTTTTCCCCAGAAAAGGAGAAATCCGCTTGCTATGGAGAAAGGTAATGGAGGTCACATTTCCTGAGCTCTGCTCAGTGCCAGATCTGGAGGAGCTCCTCTTTCTATGAATGGACTCCCAGTATGCTCAGGATATCCAGGAAACAGGTTGGATAGTTATCACAGGATCACAGAACAGTAGAGGTTGCAAGGGACATTTGGAGATCACCTGCTCCAATACCCCTGCCAAAGGAAGTTCACCTAGAGCAGGCTGGACTTACCATACCTTTCTCTTTGTCTGTTTTCTCTGTGTGTCTAGATTTTGACTGAAGTTCTGCATGGAGGTCAGCTCACTTTTCCATAACTTCATTTTCATTTCATTTGCAACCTAAAAGCCAATTGTATCCTGGGCTGCATCAAAAGAAGCATGACCAGCAGGTCCAGGGAGGTGATTCTCCCCCTCAACTCTGCTCTGCTGAGACCCCATCCAGAGCCATGTGTTCATCTCTGAAGCCCACAGCACAGGAAAGACATGGACCTCTTGGAGCAAGTCCAGAGGAGGACCACAAAAATAATCAGAGGGATGGAACACATATCCTATGAGAGAGTTGGGGCTGTTCAGCCTGGAGAAGAGAAGGCTCCAGGGAGACCTTCTCTTGGCCTTTAAGTCTTAAATGGGGCCTACAGAAAAGATGAGGACAAACCTTTTAGCGAGGGCTGTTACAATAGGACAAGGGGTAATGGTTTTAAACTAAAAGAGGGAAGATTTAGACTAGATAAGAGGAAGAATCTACTTTATTCATTCTTAGAATAAGGTGTTGAAACACTGGAACAGGTTTCCCAGAGAGATGGTAGATGCCCCATCCCTGGAAACTTTCAAAGTCAGGTTGGACATGGCTCTGATCAGACTAATCTAGTTGAAGATGTCGCTGCTCATTGCAGGGAGGTTGAACTAAATAACCTTTAAATCTCCAACCCAAACAATTCTATAATTCTATGGTTCTATATGCCTCTTTGTCTAACCTTTGTTCATATTTTCCAGTTTTCATATAGAAAGTTTTTTCCATATTTTACAGACAAGACGCAAAACCTAGGAGTCTGAAATTATTTATTTTCCAAGGTAGGAAGACAATCACAAATCTTTACATTTTATGATTCCCTGACATAAGTTGCACTTCACGCACATGCAGGTATAATTGAAGGGGAGTAGCCAGTTTCTGAACTGATCTGTGTAAAAAATGTCACATCCCTTTTAGTAATTTTCTATCCATTTCAAATTTTAAATGGCCAGAAAAATGATGATATTTGCAACAGAACCTGTAGACTTGTTTCAAATTCACAAAGCACAAATATTGACTAGCCATCCACCTTGGGACATTCACCTTGAAATGGCTATATGCACTCATACATTTTAGTGTTTCAGTTGCCCATGTGTAACCAGCTAAAATGAGGCCTGTGTGTCATTCAATTAAAATGTTTTTTGTGTGAAAAGAGAATATATATTCTAAAACGAAAAGAAAATCTTTAGCTTACATGTATTCAAAAGCTCCGTCTTATGCAAGTAAGTGAATTTCCTATTCTTTCATAGCTATGGATGTGAACTGTGATGGTAGAACACAAGAATAATAATGTTCTCAGCCTTGACCTATGTATTATTTCACAAATAGACATAGCATAGTCCATGATCAGGCCAAAAAAGAAATTGTGGCAGCCAGCTCTGCCAGCACAGGGTAAAATGCATTAGAGGAACAAGATTTGCAATTGCTACTCACACTACAAACCCACTTAAGGATGACCTGTAAGTTAATATATAAATAAACAAACCGAAGCTGAAGAAGGGAATAGGAAGGACATGTGGATATAAATCCTCTTTCATTTGCAAGTAAGGCAAGTGAAGACTTTGACCTCCTCCAAACCCATCAGACTCAAATCTGCCAAGATTTCTAACAGTAACTAGCACTTATCTTAAAGAAGTTAAAGAAATCAACTACATGTGGACCAAAGGCAAGGACTGCTTCACAGAGTTGTGGGAGTACAGTCTGTCATTTTTTAGAAGATTTTTTATGATTTCGTATCTCTGCTATATATTCAAAACTTAAAACACATTATTATTGCATAACTTATTGATACCCAGTATGTGCTCTTCTCAAATTAGCCCTGAAGCTTTGAAGTACTTCAAAACACAAAATTAATATGTGCAGTTTAGGTCCTGATGAATATCAGGAGGGATCTTTCAGTGAAAGACAAGCTGCTCATTTCTTTCCTTTGGAAACTTCAGTGGAATCCAAAACACACCCAGCTTCAGTGAGTGATTCCCCTGAAGCTAATGGCTTTATTGACAATTGCAGCTCCATCAATTCTCCTGGTTTGTTTGAAATGGCTCCTATACGCCAGATGTATTACGTACACTTAAACTGAAAATGTCCTAGTTGTATTTGTGTAATAGCTTAGGCAGATACTCATGTACCCAGTAGACATGGTTAAAAGGGGAATAGGAGAAGACATTCAGCATCACTGGTTTCAAAGGATCATGCTCTGAGCAAATCCACATAAGAGTTGAATGCTTACTTGGAAAGAAGGAAAAGTGGAGCTTAGGTCAAATTTCAAGCACTATTATTAAATACTGGCAATAGGTAACAATAAGGAGGTTTCCTATTCTTTTGGATGAGAACTCACACACAAATAAGAAGTCACCAACGTGAGAGTTCAACAGACTTATCTGCCTCTATTTTCACATCATTATTGCCACTGTATCCTGTGGAAAATAACCAACGTTTTCCCATTATTCAGTCTGTCCGACCTATGCAACACCTTAACTCAGAGGTCTTCTTAACTTGATATGATTTCTTTAAATTAATTTTTTTTTTGCTTTCTTTCTGCTGTCTTTTTCTATCTGCTAAGAGTAGGTTTATTATCATAGGTCATAATGTCAATATAAAAAAGAAAATCTGCAACAAAAAAATCTTCCTTTAACTGTCAGAGTTCAGCACACATGGAAGTAGTTAAATTCAGACAATGGCTGGTCAGATTTCCCCAGCTTCTTCCATCCAGTTATAATCATCAACCTAAAAAGCAAATTCCAGTTTAGAATTTCTGACATTCCAGCTCAGGTCTGAAAATCAAGAATTCATCTCAAATCCCTGACAGCCAAGCTGAGCTCTTGCAAAGTGCTGCAGATTTGGAAGACATATGACTGTTGAACACTTTTGTGAATCTCTTGCTGGAAAAAATGAGAAATAGCAAGTGTAAGCTGTTGAACGAGTTGTTCTATCTTAAAGGAAATAGGTGTTTGTAATTAAAAAATAAATACCTAGAGTCCAGTCAGGTGTTCTTAGGTCAAATTTTAATCTATAAAAACAAGCAAAAAGAATGGCACAGAAGACTTTTCCAAAATTTTCTCACAAACTACATTTCCATTTGTCTTCAGTTTTGCATGTTCTTTCCTCTTTCATTTCCTCACTCAACTGACTGGAGTATTCAATGTATTTTAATCAGATCGTACAATGTAAGCATTGAGAAAGAAATCATGGAAGAATAAGCAAAGTTATTTGCATGCACAAACTAAAGAGAATATAACAAATAAAAATAAATATCCAGCTTTCCATAGTTAGAAATCACATAATTCTGCAAATATTTCTAACGATCATCTTATTGCCTGCAGTCAATGAAAAGACTGGCACCACTGTGCCTTGCATAGGATGACCCAGCAGGTAAGACCAAATACATGGGAAGAGAATTTACCCTTCTGGCAACACAACCCAGTCTCCACTTCAACACACTTCTAGCTTTGTACTTGTACATATGATTTGGGGTTCCCTACTGTGACCACTTTGGCCCTGCAGCTGTGCCAAAAGGAACAGCCCCCACTCTGTCTTAATGTGCTAAAACAGCCTTCCCAGGGCTGTTGCTGAACCTCCTTGGAGGTTACTGCTCCACTTCATTGCATATTTCATGCCCAGATGTGGATAGAGTTACAGAAACATAGTAATGCTCTTGTTATCACAGGGCTCCACTCCCATTTATATTCACCAGCAGTTCCAGTGGAGAAGATAGGATTAAATTTTCCCATTTCTTTCAGTACTTTCCTCAGAAATGATAATTTTTCTACTGCTGCAAAACAAAGCAGTAAAACCCCTTCACATGACAGGTGCTCTGAAGGTCAGACATCTGGCCCACATATTTCTGTGGCCTTGGTTATAACCTGTGGCAACGTATTTCATCATCAACCATTACAAAGATGTTTCTCTTATACAAATCAGCAAGAAATAGGAGGGATATCCAAAGGACTGGAGCACTGTTTTAGAGAAGGAAATGTTGGGGGGAGACAGGACTAACAGAAGCTGAGAAACAGAGAATAAAATAGAAAGGAGAGAGAAGAAAAAAACCCAGACCAAACCCATACCACTTCAAAACAAAAGATGATATTCCTCATCAGGACTCTGAATTGAGATACATCCTTCTTATGCCTAATAACATACCTGGTGAGAAACGTATGGACATTTAATAAGGCTAACCACAATGCAAAGCAGCAAGGTGCCAAACAGCAACATATGGTTAAGACTCTGTCCATTACAATCTTTCTTAATGTCATGTTGCCATCCTCTGACTTTTAAGACAATTTTAACTGCACATTTATTCTCCCCACTCCACGGGCCACCGTGATTTGCCCCACATTCCTGAATTTCTTTCACATTCATCAACAGTCACCCAAAGTAAATGAGCATGCAGAATTTAGTGCGAGATCCTGGATCTGCAATCTGCTTTGGTTATTCTCACATGCCCAAACGGGCACATTGAAAGCAGCAATTGTGCCACTCACGTAAAGATTACATACAGTTTCAAGAGATGCCAGAAATGCTTTGAGAAGCTATAGACATGTCACTTTTCCTTTCTAATGTCTATTTAAAATAAAAAAAAACCAAAAAAACAACAAAACAATGGTAAAGCCAAGTGAGAAAATTAAGGCTTTAGGAATTCTGTGAGAAAGTGAAAGATCCAAGAATCTTGCTTTAGAGAGTAAATATTGGTAAATTAAACACATACTATAAATCATCCAGCCTCTATATTACTTTGGCAAATTTCCTCATTGCTCTTCCTGTATTTTTTTGCCTTTTTTTTAAATTAATCTTATCTAAATACATATCTGAGACTACTATTGTTTAGATATTTTTTCCCAATGATTGAAGATTTATATTAGAGAAAACAAAAATGATCCAACAGTCACTTAGCCATTACTATGTCACTCAACTACACCACTATCTACTATGCATCTCTGGAATAAGTGTGAGGTTTATTTTAAAAAAAAAAATTGTGGTTTTTTTTTTTTTTAAATATGGTTTCTTCTAAAATGTATAGTTTGTATCATCTATTCCAAATCTTATGCATCACAATCAGCTATGGGCAATCCTGCTTCGGCGGGGGGAATTGGACTAGATGATCTCTACTGTCCCTTCCAACTCTAAAAAATTCAGTGAAATTCAGTGAAAGCTGGAAGTGTTTATGCAGCTTTGCTGGGAAGACAATTTAGGTAAGTTTATATAGCTTTTTATTTTTTAAAACATCATTGATCTAAAAATATTTGGCAAGATTTCCTCAGAAATCGATAAAAGGCTTACAAGGTTCTCACCAGTTTTAGAGGTGAAGAGAAATATTTTGTGACAGATGAAGCCTCATTCATAGAGTGAATAATAGCTAGGACCAGAACTCAGAAAACTTGACTCTATTTCCCCATTTTTTCCATTTCTCTACCAGATGTTACCCACAGGTTGGTTTCAGCTAAACATCTTTGGGCAATGACATCTATACTTAAGGAGAACCTTTGTCTTTTGATCACAAAGAGGAACCGTTCCCTAAAAAATAGATAATGTTCTATTGGAATCACTTTTTCTTCAAGCAAAATTCCGTTTTGGTATATTTGGGTGAAATGAAATGTCAAGCGCATCTAGTCTTCAATATGTAGCTCTGTGCTACAGGAATGTGAGGAAAAAGCCAAAGGCTTACTGACAGTAATATAATCTCCCTAATACTGAGATTGATCTAGTCTGCAGAGAAAGGGATGGCTGTGGTGCATACAAATGAAGAAGGAGTGCATTTGGGAAGATTGCAGCAAGTCTCATCTGTCTGTCAGCAAGAGTAGTGAGGTTGTTCACTAAATATCACAGCCTGCAGCTTAAAAAAACATATACAGGAGGCAAAAAGAAGATGACATGAAGGATGAGTGAAGAAAAGAAGCAACTGTGTTATCTGTGCATGCTCCGATTAACCCACTATAGAGGAAACAATTCAAAGTTCAATGGACAGACAAGAGAGTCAAGACTGATAGACAAGGGCACAGTCAAGGAAGGTTTTTCCTTTGTGCTGATACTGCCAGGACTGTAAGAAGCAGAATGAAACCATAAAATGTTAGTCTATTTCAAATATAATTCTTTTGCCTATTCTGGGTGGAAATCATCATGAAATGCTTCGTGAAGGTATTCGAAAGTCTGTCCATTTGTTGGATAAACCACTTGTTTGGTTAAGTGGTTGCTATCAGTAAATTGGCAGCAGATTCTGAAGACTATCTTACAAACTGTCAAGAATCCTAATTGTTTCTAACCTGTATGCAAAATATGCAATAGGCACTATGCATATCTTACCTTACTGTTTTTTTCAGTTACTTTGTCACATCTTTAAGTTAATGTTTAAAAAAAAAGAGGATAAGATGTGCCTATCATGACTGCAAAATCATTTAGTCATATGGGCTGAAAAAATGAATTTGATCCATATATGTCATGCAGCTGAACATTTTTTCATAGCTTGGAAAACTTGCACAGATAATAGACCGGTGTTGTGACGTGCTGACCACGCTGTAGCAGGAACTCTATAACTCAGAGGATGATTCTGTGGAATTCCTCCATTGCTCGTATGCCCTGCAATGCGTCTGATGGCAAATTAACAATAGAATGACTGATGTCACTGAGTACAAAACAATATTTTTGCCCTAAGCACCTCTGTAGGGTTACTCCTTGCCCATACACAGGGACAAGAAAGAAAACAGAAAACAGTTACTGTGAAACATTAACATATTCACTGTCTAATTTGAGAACTGAACCAGGCTCTCAGATGTGAAGGATAAATTCACAGGCACCTAAAAAGAGGCTTGAGTACCATTTCAGAGTTATCCAGATTCTTATATACAGACAATTAACTGTACCAGGGACTGGATGCAGCAGTCCTGAGGAAGGTGCAGAACAGGTAGTTACAGTAGATCAGAAAACTCTGGCAGTTCCCTGGTATATGGAGCAGTGCTTCCTGACTCCCTGGCATGCTCTTCCTGCAGTATCTAATGACACAATCCATCCAGGTATCTATCCACATTTTCTCAGGGTAAGAGAAGACAACCAAGGCAGAGTGTAGTTGGCAACATGAGACTGGTGGTATATGATAGAGGACAAGGAAAAGAAAGCTGAAGAAGGCTTTTCCTTGAGCATGTAAACCAGAAAACACAGTAGTGCTGCTAACAGACAAGTTCTGTTGCCTGAGAAAACTACATTTGGAATCCATTTTTCTCATAATAAAAATATATTCTTTACTCATGATATTTTACATTGTTACTAGACAGAGATGAGCTGCACTAGGTACGGAGTTGCGAGCTCTCAAGAGGTCCCCAATCAGAGTGAACCAGTACACACAGGATACTCTCTCATAAGAGCTGGACCCTGAGAACTGTTTTCAGTTCTCAAACAGTTAACAGCAAACATCTTTAATAGACAGATATTCAGTGCCCTCTTTATAACTATCTTTCAGATTATTGATCATGACCTAGAACACATTGATGCAAACCATGCTGTAAATCCAACTGTAAATATATAAATTAATCCTGCAGTTCCCTGCAGGTGGCATCCTTTTTCCACAGTGATTTCCTTCTTGTCAAGCAAAGAAATGTGTGACATTAGACAGGAAGGGTTTGGGGAATGACAGGTGGAATCCCAGTAAACATGAACAACAGAAATGAGACTGGAATTTCTTCTGTTTCGCTTTCTCTTGGGTCTGTCCCTCTTGTCTTTCCTCAGCCACTTAAGTCTTGTGCATGTTTTTAGTATGTTCATACTTTCTGGGCAGGGAGTTCTGCAGCAGAGTTTACAGGTGTCATCCCCTTTCCAGGTGTGGTCTCATAGTCTTTCATGCACAACCTGTCCCTCACTACTTCTAAAGATGCGTTTATGAGAAATTGTGGCTTCTGACAGTTCTTACACTTAAGTTCCATATTTTTTTTGCTGGTTTTCTTTGTTATTCAAAGTCTTGTATAATAAATTTATCAAGAAGAAACAGAATCACTGAAACTACAGAGGGACTAATTGTTATTTGGGTGTCTGTGATTTTCAGCAAGCTTTCCACATATGTTTTCATTATACAGAATCACAGAATCGTCAGAGTTGGGAGGGACCTCTAGAGATCATCCAGTCCAACTCCCCTGCCAAAGCAGGGTTGCCCAGAGCACATCAGTCAGGAGCATCCAGAGGGGTCTTGAAGATCTCCGGAGAAGGGGACTCCACACCCTCTCTGAGCAGCCTGTTCCAGGGCTCTGGCATCCTCAATGAGAAGAAGTTTTTCCTCATATTTGAATGGAACTTCCCACGTTACAGGTTGTGCCTGTTGCGCCTCGTCCTGTCACTAGCAGACACTGAAAAGAGTCTGACTCCATCCTCCTTCAATCCATTCTTTAGATACTTGTAAACATAGATAAGGTCTCCCTTCAGCCTTCTCTTCTCCAGGCTGAAGAGTCCCAGCTCTTTGAGCATTTCCTCATAAGGGACGTGCTCCAATCCTTTAATCATCTCTGTTGTCCTATGTTGGACTCTCTCCAGTAGTTCCCTGTCTCTCTGAGCTCTGGGGACCTCAGAGCTGTACACAGTATTCCAGTTGTGGCCTCACCAGTGAGGAGTAGGGAGGGAGAATGAACTCCCTCCACCTTCTGGCCACACTCTTCCCTAGGCAGCTCAGGATTCCATTGGCCCTCTTGGCCACCAGGGCACATTGCTGGCTCATGGAGTGTTTGCTATCCACGAGGACTCCCAGATCCTTCTCCTCAGTAGTGCATTTCAGAAGATCCACGCTTAATCTATAGGTGCCTCCCTACCCTTGTGCCAGCCACATTCTCTTACACTTGAATCACTTCTTTTTTGCTATATCTTTTTCTTGTCTCTACACAAACAATAAATTTCTGAATAATAAAGAAGTTCACATCGCTGACTTTATTGAAATTCTTGTTCAATGTTGACACGTGTGTTTTGTGAGGTTTAAAAGTCAAAACAAGTTTTAAACTGTACTTAATTTGCTGTATTATTATAAAGACATCTTCACTAAAAAATATAAAAGCTGGTTGATCTTCCCTGCTATCACCAGTTGCCAATACAGGGGGTGTGTGTGTATATATATATATAGTGCTATTATACCAGCAGTTTATAGCTTAAGAAATGGGTTGATTATTAATTCATCAACAATAAAGGTCAATATATTTTTAAACTTTTAAAGCTACATACTCATTATAATATACCAATATACATTCAGTCACTTCATGCCCATCAGTTTCTAATGGCTTCACAAATGATTACAGCTGAGTATGTGTGCCAGCAGCCAAAGGCCAAAACTGTGTCAGGAACTGGGTGAAATATGGACATTCTTATGCTACTGTTTGGGCCTGTGCCCCTGCTTCAGTGTAGGTATAGACTGATATCCAGTCTAGTGAAAATTAAAAAATTACAGCAGCTTCTTACATGAAATTCATTCTGAAATGCTTCCATCTCCTCCAGAAAGAGAATGGGGCAGATAGCTTGTTTAGTGTCCCATCTATTTTAGGTACAAATTTCACAGGGATGGGCTTCTCAGAAATACCTTTGTGTCAACTATTTTTATCATCTCATTCCATGTACTTCAATGCAACTGTACTTTGATGAGTCTAATTCTCCCCAGGCCTTGTTCAGGGAATGCATGTATAGAACAATCAAACTTTGGTTTCCACTCCATGGAGATGCTGAAAGTGAGTGGAAGGATGCCTGGTCTAAGTTTTCACGTTATCTGGACCTAATGACTCTAGCGAATCTTACACAAAACTTCACTGAACAATACAGTCCTCCATGTTCTAGACAGTCTTCTAGCCTTTGTCACGCAAATGTTTTTATGCTCTTTCAATGAAAAACCATACAGTATATTATTCCTAAAAGGAGGATATTTCAAATACTTAGCAAGTGAAATTACTTTTTGCAATAATGTCAAGAAAATGAAAGAGCTGGAAGCAAACTAAAAGTTTCCCAGGGAGGAAAAGCTATAAACACAAGCATCATGTCACCCCTTGACACAAAACTGCCTCATTACCTGTATTTCCTGAGTACAATCAAAATAATAATAATAATAAATAATAAAAACCCTCTTTACCAAACTGGTTCTACTGCAAGCCGTATTCTGACCTCAGCACTACAGTAATTATTTTAGCTGTAAGCTCTAAAGGATGGCCTCCAGTGAGCATGTAGGACCACTGGTGAGTTGCAGATGGTATTTACACTGAGTCTTCAGTAGACCTTGGAAGAACTCCTTGGATCTTAGAAGGCTTTAAGAAAGTTATTAAGCAGGTTTGCTACTGCAGAAGGTGAACTCTAAGGTTCTGAATATTGGAAATTATAGATTTTTTTTCACAGTTTAGATTGATTTTTTTTTTTTAATAATGGCAGAAATCAAAAGGACTGAGGTTAAGAAAGTGGTAAAAGCTTGGTTGTCATAACAACTGAGCTCACTGAGTAGAGAACCCAGAATGATCTAATGAGTTTTTCCCAATGTGCAAAACCTTTATGTAGTTTTGTTCAAGTCAAGTAACACTGAGTCAATACCTTAAAAAGAAGGAAAATTAAGTAATACAGAGGGTAAACATATATGTTAAAACTGATATCCTAATTTCTAACTCAGAAAAAACTCTTTTTGATTTCTGTTGTATTTTAGAAATTGTATTCTGAGACCCTATACAAAGTTATTTTGGAAACAAATAACAGAAAAAACTGATACTTTTGGCCTGAGGTTTTATTAAAGAATGAGATGCTGCTTCCACTGAAATCATGTATTGCTTTACCCAGACAAAGGGGTTTGAATTTAATATTGGCTGGGGGTCTTAAATTTAGTATTGACTGGGGCTGTTCTCTTGAGATGAGGTAAATTATCTTGATATATTGAATTAATTGTCAAAATGTAAATTTACTCATATAAATTGAGTCATCACCTACAAATCTACTTAATCATGTACCAAATCTTTGCTCAAAGAATAATAATATAAATATTTGAATTCAACAAGAATCATTGATTTCCTGCAATAAAAGGCAGCGGGTATGCATACAGTTTTCATACACCTTGTTTTCTTCTGTGACTCTGTGACTTTCTGTTCCCACTGAAAATTAGTCTAAATTCAGCCACCGGACTCCATACTAACATCTCGGTTAACCAATAATCCACCCTTAATGATAAACAAAAGAAAAACTGTGCTTGCTTTTTTTCTGTAGGCAATTTAGGAGTGCATTAAACTGGGTTGTAACATATGCCATACATTTTATTGTTTGCTGTATTTTCTTTGCTCTCTGTTACAAGTGAACATCGTTCCTGCTTGCGACTGTTGTGCTGTTTTTAGAGCAGAGTGGATTTACAAAGGGGCAGCTTTCACTGCTCTGATAGCAATAGCCAATTTGCAATTCATGCTGTGTGAGACAGAGCAACCGAGCTTTTTACAAGAGTTTTATCCCCAACAGGAGATCCCTGAGGCACCCCGAACATTGCATTATATGCCTACGCTGTCAGTTACTCATGGCTTTTCTAAAGAGTGAGCATGCAGGCTGAGTTTACTCTGTCTCAGGCAGAATTCTGATGGGGATTTAGTTACTTTTCTTACACAATCTACTTCTTTCTGTGATTGCAGTGGCAGCTAACAATACATAGTGACTCAACGTGGTACCACACAGGTGACTCATCAGATCTGCTAAGGCGACTGCCAGTCCATCAAGGTAATACACATTATTGCTTTCATCATCCCACATAGATAAATACAACTCACTCACTTCCTTATTTTTTTCATCCTCTGAATCTGTTTCTGTAACTCCCTCATTCACAACAACGCAGGATGCAGTCAATCATTTTTATTCTGAATTATTTTGTTGCCAAAGATATACTCGCTATTTAAAATTTCTGTGTGATCACTCATACATCATCTCACCTCATTTCATATGGGTTTTTTTAGAAAATAAATGACAACAATTATCTTCATGAAAAAAAAACCCTATCTGGTACAGATATGTTGCGTATACCTACATGAACTGCAGATGCATTTGCAGTATAAATGGTTTTTTCTAAGTTTAACACAGATGACAAGGAAATAGCATATTCTTTGGTCTTCCCCTGGTAACATCAGAAAAGTGAACCAGTCACTTACAGGGTAGCCTGTCAGAGGTACCGCCTAACAACAAGGGCCCAGGAATGATCACAGATGATACTTATTATTTTCAGCTGACGCTGTCAAGACAGCACATACTTTGAGTTTTCATCATCCTTCTGGACAACTATCTGAGGTGGGTGGATTCTCAGGCTTTTGAAATTTATGACAGCAAAACACAGTTACAGTGAAAATAAACTTTAAAGATAATGTTTAAGTGAAAAATTAAGCTTCATTTATTAGCTCCAAAATATACTAGCAGAGAAAGGAAAGGTAATGACACCTCATTTTTAGAATTTCTAGGAATATCAGTTGATATTTTATTTAATGCTGATCAATACTTTCACACATATACAAGAAAAAGCACAGCACATATTCACAATCAAACCCCCACAGTTATTCCTATTATTTCCTAACATCTCAACCTTATTTGGAATTTAACACAGAGAAAAGGCCGTATTTGGAAGGAGGAGCAGGTACTGTCTTCCTCTGTGTTGTGGTGTAGTATGACAAGCCCTGAGACTGCCAACCAGAGCCAGCCCTCCAGCAGGTTACTCTTGTCAAACACCTCTGCCCATCAGGCTGGGCTGAATTTTCCTTCAGAGTACTGACCCCAATCAGAAGTTAAACCATACTCCTTGGGGAACCTAAAACTTTGGTAGTTATGACTAGATCTAAATTTAAGAGAGTAGTAAGAAATTCAGACCATCTTCTATATATTGTTGACAGATCTTGTCCCATCAGTAGGAATAAGTCTTGATGCCAAGGAATCAAAGTAGCCATCTGAAAGACAGGTGTTGAGTTTAAGTTAGACTCTTCTAGTCAATGCAGGGAAAGAAGTATCTCTTCCCTCCTATTAAGATAAGTGACTTTTTCTTTGCAAATGTGTATTTCCTTCTATAGATTAGAGGGAAATACTAAATAACTGAATTAAATCTTAGATTTGTAGTTGGCTACAAATAGTTCACCACATTTTAATGTGGCGATTCCTGTTCTAATCTTATTGAAAATGTTTACCTTATTCTTTTACTTTTCTGTACTTTGCTGATTGATTTGAATTATAACTTTTAGTTGCTTTATAAAAAGATATTTGATACAAATAGAATTGATTAACGTTTGCTTTAGAATATGACAGCTTTGCCATTGTTTTCAGTGTTGACAAGGTTTTATGCATATCTTGGACTCTACAATGAATAAAGGAAATACTACTTTTGCATTACCAAAGCTATCATGCCTCTCACCTTTTCCTTTCCCAAATAAATTTTATCATAACAGTGTTTTCTATTTACAAAACATGCTAGAAATTTACAAAACTAACATCTACAATGTTACATCTGTTATTCTGTTCACACATAATGGCCAATAATAATAGGTGAACTGACACTATAAAGCAGCTGCCAATGGGGAATTTAGGTGACAATTTGAGTCACCTAAATATTTTGAGTGCTATAATAAGTTTGGAGGACATCTTACACAAATGCACATTTCTATGTGCAGCTGCTGCTATAATAAACCAGGGACTTAGTTAATTAATTTTGCAATCTAATTAGGGAACACAAATACTTATTTTATGAAAAAAATTGCAGGATAACTCAAAACAGCACAGGTAGATTGAAACACTGTGGAATGAAATACTTTGACTTCAGAGGGGTGGCTGGTTCAATATACTATGGGTAAAACAAACAAGTCACTGTTTAAATGATGTTCGTAGTTATTATAGAACTTGCTATAAAACGGACTCAAGGCTGTATTACCACTTCATAGAGAAGCATGTTCATAAAATATTATTTCATTAATATAAGAAGACACCGATCTCTGCCACAGGACTTACAGTTGTGTCTGATCACTGACAGGGCAGATTAGCATGAATTGGTATTGTCATCTCAGCTTTGCCATCCATCAGTGTCATTCCACCAGTGAAGGAACCAGCTCCATTGCCAACGCTCATTTACATGAGCATTTGCATGAATTAGGATTTATTCACATAAACCTATGTTGAAGGGCTGGGTTATGATCAGCAAGATATTTCTCATGAATGTTTTGTTAAGAGAGATCATAAACTGTTGTAGTTTCACATCTGACTTTAGCAATTTAAAAGCCAGAAGTTTAAATTAAGCTCATCACCAATGCTGTTTTTACAGTCAGACAGGGAGAAGCACTTCAAGAACCTGCATAGATGACATCCTGAGACCTAGATTTTGATGGGAAAAATCACACACTGGGGACACCTATATCTTACCACTGACTGTTGAAGAAGGTTATATAACTCTCTGAGATAAGATGCCTAGCTATTTCAGAACTGATGGTGGGTAAGATGAATCCCTATCCAAATGAACAAACACAGAGGGCTAAAATACACCTAGTCATTTTCCATTATTTATTAAGACAAATTTCTATAGATATTAAATAACAAAAACTTGCAGCTGAGGTTATCTAGAGAGAAGACTGATCAAAATTTTCTACTGTTAGAAAATTTTTTCAAGCGTTTCCACCTTTGTCCACTTTAATGATGTGAGCTGAAGTTTTCCATTATTTTTTTTGAAGTTTCAACACAAAAATGATTGACGTGTTTACAAAATCATATTTCATTCTTTATATAAAAAAAAAGTTTTTCAAGACATTTTTAATAAATCCCCATTGCCTTGCCTTCTTTAGGAAAAGCTGTATAATATTCTGCACTAGCGCTAGGTATGTGTCATTGACTGTTAACACAAAAATATAGCTGGATTTATAAGTCTCTGTATTGCCAAAACAGGTTTTGACATTTTTTTAACTTTGAGTACTTGCATTTGTAACTATGTTACTTTATTAATGGAGTTCTTGCTGCCCCATATATCAAAATATTGATGCCAGTTTTTATTACGTAAATTATAAAACAATGTAAGTACTAGCATCTGGTTCTTAGATTTCTTAAGACAAAATTATGATGAATATCACAGACATGTAATAGGATCAACATCATAGACTTTTGAAAGACATTCAGTCTTGATTTATAACTACAACAAATGGTGAAAGCTAGTTTTTGCAATTAATTATCCTTGATTAAACTTTTATGTGTCAATATTAATCTGAATTCCTTCATCTTAATTTCTCAAATGATAGATTTCATTATAGCTTTTTCCATTAGAGCATTAAACATTATTATACATCTAGCCTTGTTGAGGTGTTGTGTTATCCATTTTATCCAACAACACTAATTTTCAGTCCGCAATCCAAAGGTGCTCTTCATGTTTGCAAAATACAGAGCTTGAACATGTGATTTGGCAAAACCTGCCAATTTTTCTGAAGAGGCGGGATGTTCTGTACATATAGACTTGCGTGTCTACAGAGCTAGTTCCAGTATATACCACAAGGTATAGTGCTGCAGCAGACTTTTGCATTTGTTTCTCTTTGTGCTTTCATAAAACTGTCCCTTATTTTTATTTACACTTCTTTTTTCAAAATATTCAGTGTAAATAGCAAATTGAGCACTGTGAGAATTATTTGTGCTTTGAAATCAGTGTTTAAGTCCCATGGATACATTTTAAACTATATTAATTATTGAATTACATTGTGTTTTGGAAAATGAAATAATTTCACAAATCATAAATGATTCTTCAAAAAAGAGTATAAGGTAGCACAATAGCAAGACTTTATTTTCCCAGATACCAGTGCCAATCACCTGCTAAACATGGAAGAAGAGCCTATATGCAAATCAGAAAATGCCTAGACAAAAGTAAAGAGCCAGTGATTCTGTCTTCACATGCAGGTGTCAGATCAAGAACAACATCCAACAGGGGACAGAGCAGCTGTCTGTTTCCCAGGCATTCAAATAATTTACCGCTGTATTTAACTAAGTTCATTTTGTGTGTTCTATTATGATATATGTTTCCTCATGGTGGCTATTTTCACCTCATTCTGTCTAGGAATTTTTTATTATTTTATATTTTTCATTTTCAGAGAAAAATAGAGTAGATGACAGTGGATTTTGATTTTTCTGACCCCTTGATTGTAGACATGATATAATCCATTTTGTAGATTATCCATATATAATGATCCAGATATAATCCATATAATGTTGGCCTGGGTCTGGGGGCAGCCTAGAAAGTAAGAAAATCTCTAGACATAATATTATACAGAGATGTTTCAGGAAGCATCATAATTTTATTTCATTTTGAAACAGGGGGATGGTAAGTCTTATCAATAAATCTGAATATGTTGATCTAAGTCAGGTTAAACTAAGGACAGAAAGGAACTCTTCATGTTCTATTGTCAGCACTTCTAACGATGCTGCACACGCACAGTGGCCAACTCTGACCTGACAGTTTCCTTTCATATGTGAATTTATTTGACAGTTATTAATGCTGACCTCTGCAGCAGTGAGGTTTCCTCTTATTACATGGGGGTTTATTCTCTCCAAAACTTACAACAGTAGGCTTTGACATTTTTCTTTCTTAGCTTTAGATTTGACAAGAGAACTGTATCGTTACTATTATTTCACTTACTGAGGAAGAAAAAAAGTGTTAACTACAGGTTAAAAAGCAGCAGACACAGTACTTGTATGTGCACCTTCCAGTTCTTCCTGACTGTGAGGCACATACAACTTCACAGCAGGAAGCAAGGAAAGCAGCAAGCAGCAAATGGCTAAAAGCCCAGAAATTCAGAAATACCTAAATTGGCAGAGATTTCGACATTCATTGCCTATCTATCTACTTTAAAAATATCCGTTGGACAGCTGATGCATTCTCCAGACATTAAGCTATCTGGTACTTGATTTTGTATTTATGTCTAAATTAGACTTAAATCCATTAGGATTATGGTATTGTGAAAAATAACCTGAGGTTACTATTTTTTTAAACTGTTTTCCTTCTGTGAAAATACTCTGAATGACAGGTCATAGATGCTAGTAATAAGGTAATATTTTTCTTAAATAAAGTAATATTTTTCTTAAAATAAGAGGGCTGTGAAAGTATAATACTGAAGAAGATAAAAACTGTGGCCCTGTAATTTCTCCTAATATAATGTAAAAAATAGTCAGATTGCTCTACTAATGCTCAGTTAGAATGAAATATGTCTATATTGCAGAATGGAGTGTTGCTCCAACAAGGTCAACAAGACCAACCATGCTTTGACATACACACAGTGCCATGGTGCTGGAAGCAGTTTTCACGAATTTCCCTTGACTGTAACACCAAGAAAAATAACACCGTAACTGATACAACTGATTTGTCTCCATTTCCCAGAACCATCTCTACTGAAACTGTCTTGAAGTCTCCAGACTGCCCAGATTTCTGTGGTGTCTGCAGCTGAGACTATGCAACCAGAAGTGGTCTGGCAGTGGCTGCTGAAGTTTGAAGATAACAGTGAGAGCCTAACACAAAGCTTTTAGATTGGTTGTTCCCCCCATTTAGAACTGGAAAATCTTAAATGTTAGATATGAGTCTGTGCTTCCAAAATTTTTTTACATAAATAGCAAAATTGCTTGAAATTTAAAGCAAAAATGCAGAATAAAAGAAAGGAAAACCATAAATGTTTAGTGCTTTTTGTTCCTATTTCTTGGCAAACCCAACACATGTATTATACTGTACACTTTAATAGTCTGGGAAAAGAAACTCAAACAGAAACATTAATGTGTACTCTTTTTTAATGGGTCAGTGCTGCCAGACACAAGTTTATACCTATAGTCATTGTCCTTGCAGGCTGTTTGAGCTCAGCTGCCTTTGGGGCCCATCTTTTCCTGCAGCAGAAGCGAGAAGGCTGTTGTGTGAAGGAACCTGTACAGCTTGTCTGGCTGGCTTTGGTGGCATGGCATCACAGCAAAGGAAACATTTTTTTGGAAGTACATGAGCCTCCTACTGCCCAAATATCTGGAATCCCAAACATGTTGCATGTAACTATGCTCATGACTGCAGTCTAAAGCCCCAGCTGAGTCCCCAGACCTGATTGCAAAGGTAGGTTTGACATACTGCAAAGATGCCAGCAGTGTGGACTGTCATCTGAATCTGGCTTTGAGTTTTAATTAAAAGCTTCTTTTCTATGGGCTTTATGCTAAACAAAGCCTTGTGTTATCATACGTCATAAATACTTAAAGCAGACATTATCCATATTGTTGGTTCCTATTTTTTCTTCAATGAGAAAATTTTCTACAATGAGAAATAACACGTGAGATTACACATTAGGCCAGACTCAGGATCGTTATCTGAGTTTTCAAGCACAAGACTTGTATAAATGCCAGGGGAACCTTTTTTCCCACAAACCAAATAATGATGCAATGCTAAAGAACATAAGAGAGATGATCACAATAACAGTGTTTCCTCTGTTGCTTGAGCACTTGGTATTGAAAAGATAATAGTAATAAAAACCCACAATCCATCACAACGGAGAATGCTTTCTGAAAAAAAATGTCCTGCAGTTTAACTGGAGTGTGTCAGTATCCCCTTGAATTTATTTACAACTTAAAAGGCAAAGAAATGTGCAACAGGTGCACAAGAAGAAAAAGTCCCTTTGCTGTGTCTCAACAGCAATGTTACTGTTTGCAGCATGGATGACTTCACAGAATGGATGACTGTGCACAAAATTCAGGTGGGAAGCGATAAGAGTAAAGCTGGCTGAGTGAGCAGAGGAGATGGCAGTGGATTAGCAATATAAGTCCAACAAGCACAAAGGAAATGCTGAAGCATGTGTTAAGAGCAATTCTACAGCTTCATTAGCATTTAGAAGATACAGCAAAGCTACTTATTTACTTCAGCAGGGTGGAAACACAGCAATGCTAGACACCTGTACAGAGTCCTCTATATTTTGGTGTCTTCAGTGGTTTATACTCTGTTTTATTTAATTATACTTTATATACATCCTCTTCTGGATCCATTTTGGATCCATGCTGGCCTTTCTTTTTTAACAGCAGATGGTATAATGGTTGTGTTGTTCTGTGAAATGATGGTAATGCTTATAGACCATCCATCTCTTTCTCAGTGAAATTTATTCTGTTATTCAGGTTATAGTGCTGAAGGATGAAGCATGATGTAAAGGTATAGAAGAGACATAAACCTTGTTTCTATCTCTGCCACAATCTTTCTTCAACACCCAGGGAGGTTTCACATTAAAACTCTCAATAAAAAAATATCATGTAGTTTATGGTCCTCTTTGCTGTCTCCAGAATTGGAGAAGGGTACCTCAAGACCTGAAGTTGAATTTGTACTTTACAAACACTCTGGGATTTAGTTCTGTATCTGAAGTTGAATTTGTACTTTACAAACACTCTGGGATTTAGTTCTGTATGTCTCATTTTCCCCATTTGAAAATAGGAGATGTTACTTTTCCAAGGGCAATAGCTGATTAAATGCTTAAATATCAAAGAACAGAAATGACAAATCACAAAATACAATGATTTTTTTTCTAATATACATGATTCTAAACAATTAATACCTCAAATATTCTGTATACCAAATGTAAACTGGTAGGTTTCTTCCTTGCATTTATTGTTTATTATTATTATCTGAAAAAGTACACTGATGTAAAGACAATTCAAACATCCCTGCTGCTATGACAAAGTCTAATTCCTGTCTTCTTAACATTCCCCAGAATTAACATTTCTAAAGTGTATTACTTTATGAGACAATAAAGACAGTGCTAACTTTGTCCTATTTAGGAACAGAATCTTGCATGCAAAACGCAAGATAGAAATTCCCAAGTCTGATCCAATGACCACTTCTCTACAGTCAAATTATTCCTCTTTCAGAGTCTATTTAGGCCTTTTTTTTTCTCTAGAAAGGAATTTAAATAGGAGCACTTGTGAAACGACACAGGAAATCTTAGTCAGCTATATTTAATGAAAAAGGACACATTTGTACATTGGAATGAAACACCTGGAACTTAAAATGGTAGTTCATATTCAAACACTCTAAATAACTATATTTGAAAACATTTAATGATATTTGAACATATATTTTCATAATTATAATAATGATACCTTCAACAGTTCTTCTTAGCCAACATTTCCATCAGGATTGTCCAATTTTGCTAATCTTTTTACTTTCAAGGTGTGAGTTTGCACAAATAATAAACTATCAACTGGAAAGACTGTGCATAAGTTTGGTTATGACTTGTGCTTGTTATGATGTTATGACTTGTTATGCTTTGACTTGCGATTTGTTAAGTGTGTTACAGGTTTCGAGTCTTGTAACTCAGAATAAGAATGGAGGAAATCTAGAAAATATGTCTGACATTTAAAAGATGTTGAAAACATGCCATGCTCTCTAAAAAATAAAAATAAAATTAAATTGAAGTTCTGCTAATTCAACTTAATTTCAATAATCAACATAGTTATTTCACAGCCTCTTTGATATCACATTCTCCTTCATATGAATTTACCAGATGAATGTATTTCTCTTGGTTACCATTTGTGCTGGTTATTAAATTAGCACATACTGTTTTACAGGCAGTTTTTCTCAGTGCAAGTACATGTTTTCAAACCCAATTTTGTTTTTGAGAGTTTTTTTAACAATGTCGCCAAATTTCTATATAAAATATGCAATCACTGAAAGTATCAAAATAAAATTGATTCTCCATTGGGCTGTTATTAGCATTAGTGCTCCTGACCTAAAAGGAGATGCTATGGGACATATTTTCACAGTGAGCTAGATGGCATTTTAATCTTGCAGTCACACCGAGTATAATTGGAGACAGGTGGCTTAAGCTCCACATTCTACTTCAAAAATGTAATGTTCTCTCCATTTAGATATGCCTAATAAAGCCTTAAATTCATCCTGCTGAACTTTGCAAAACGGAAAGCAACATATGGTGTAAAGCCCATGTATTCATTAAGTCCATGTGGATTTCAGGTAGTTTAGGATTATAAAATGCACACTTTACAACACTGCATACCATAGATTTTATCACAGAAAACACCACAGTGGCCATCTATTCTCATCCCTGTTTTTTCAATGGCCACAGCATTTCAGGCAGTCACATTTGTGGTGAAGAGATGATTACTGCATCTTGAAAATGGAAAGCTGATTCTGTGAAGGATGTTATTTTGCTAAAAAAAAATGATTTTATATCTTATAAAGTGAAAAATCAAAACTGAAGTATGTATACGACTATGCATAAAAGGAATATGCAACTTCACATCTCAAGGGTTTGAAACACCAGGCAGGATACTATTTTAGACAGATTGCAATATAGCCAAAATCTGTATGGTTTTGCATTGATTTGTCAGAAGTAATATTATGCATTTAACGCTGCTCCCTGGCAAACAGCATGAATTACTGATTTGATCCAGGAAGGAAATTCTTATGTCCTTAATGAAAAAATAACTCAAGATCAGATAGCTGTATGAAGAATGCTTCCTGTTCTGTGCAGCAGTTTAAAGAAATATTTTGAGACATCTGCCAATTTTTGGATTGTATAACTAGAATGTTTTGAAATGACTTAACAAGGGAGGCCGTGTCCTGTACATTATTGTTAGACTAATGACACCTGAAGCAATCAGAGAGGTATAAAACCAGACTCAAATAATTTAAAACTCAATTGTGAAAAATTCTTTGCATTTCAAACTCCAGCATATTCATTTTCAAAGACCTGCCTTCAATAATCCAGCTTCCTGGACTAGAATGTCTAGTAACTAGGCTTTCATTTATCCAAGTCTGCTGAGAGCTCTTCTAGAAAGAGATTGTAGAAAATGTTAACAAACTCACATATGATTAAGCTGTCTGCAAAATGCACTACAGGGACCTAATTTTAAAGTAAGATAAATATACTGCTCCCACCTTTTATGTCATAAACTATGAAGTAATTGATATATCTTCAACTCAGATAACAAATATTTCTTAAAACAGCAAAGGCTTTATAGTCTTTATGCCTCATTACTATATGATGGAAGAGAACAGATTTTGGTTTCTCACCAGTTCCCATTATTTTTTAATGGCTGGACTGTCTTGGACAACATTTTTGAGGCACCTCAGCCTTTGTGAAAAGGGAGCCTGTGGCCACTTCTGTATTAGAACACACAACATACTGCTGAGTTGCTAACAGAGTCCAAGGCACAACTGTAACCTGCCTGAACTCACGTTCCTTCCAGACCATGCTTTATTACAGCTTGGGGTGAAGAGGGATCAAGAAGCATCCAAGAGAAGCAGACCGGATGCAGCCATCCTGTTTTGATAAGGAGGGAGTAAGCAGAGCTGCCTGAATGGGAGCCCTGCTGTACCAGTTAGACAAAGCCATAGAGGTGCAGCCTGTCCTATTTTTTTTGCTGTAGAAATGCAGATGGGTGCCTACTTCTGGGTAGTCAAGATCCATAATTCTGGGTTTGAAATTTTAATTAGTCTATGTCCTTTGGTACATCTAGCACAAGTTCAGCCCAGTGAACACGTAGGTTCCATGAAAAGGGATGAGCTTGCATCATGCCTGTAGGGCCTTGTGCTTCAGATATTATGCTGTTGACAAAAATCCTTGCTCAAGTCCTTTTATGCTGAGAAATGATGATTAGCACCAATTATCTGAAATTGGTGGATTCATCTACTGATTAATGCACTGCTCGGTATATCTCTAATGAAAGCCTGCTTCAGCAAATTGACTAAAGCAATCTTTTTAGGCTTCCTAAGGATTTACAATGAAAAAACAAACAAACAAAAACCAATTAGTTTTAATGTTCACTGAAAAATTTATCTAAAAACTTGTTAACTTGCAGCAAGTAATCAATGCAGTAAAAACCTCATAGATAGCTCCTCACTAAATTTGTTTCAAGGTTGTTTGTGTATATTCAATTTATCAATTCCATTAGGACTCAACACCTTCATAAGATATGCGCACAAATAATTTCTAAGACATGATTTTCTGTTGTCAGAGAGGTCAAAACAAGCCCTAAGTAGCTGTTAATGTGTTTTTAATGAAAAATACTGAATATATATATATATATATTTATTTTTTTTAACTTGGAAATTAAAGAAAACAATTAAAACTTGTTTTGATGTGGAAAAAATCCCTGTACCTTTTATCTCCTAGGAAACCTAAACATGATCTTGGCAGTATTTGGAGCTCTAGAATAAACACAGAAGCAGTTTGTAGCTAATCTTCCAGCCATCAAATAGTTCAAATAGAGACATTAGAAGATCTGCTTACATATACTTGTGCTATCTATGGGGTGAGTACTGGTGTCATGCCCTTGACAAAAGCCAACAGACAGTGACATGGGTCACATAGGTGAGGAAGACTCTTAATATCTCCTTTAGAAAAGGAACTCTGCCCCCACTGATTTGTATTGTGTAATTTAGCATATTCTCATTTTACCATTTCAAATTAAAATTTGCATCACTGAGATATATATTTTGTCATCTCAAAAAACCACACACATGGGTTTCAAAGCTAAACAAGAGATGACAATTTGTTAGTTGTCAAATGTTGAAATAAACATATTCCATCAAAACAAATTCCCATTTTAAATCTGGGAGGACTGTATTTTGATTCAAGGTTTGTTGCATCAAATAAAAGTGCAATTAGAACACAGCCTCTAGCTTGTTTATTTTCTTAGATCTAGTTGAAACTGTAATGATATTAAACCACTGCATTGATTGGTGACAGCTGACATGGCTTCACTAAAGGCTAATCTTGCTTGATGCATTTGGTGGCCCTCTACAGCAGCATTACAGTGTTGGTGGATAAGGGAACAGCAATTGACATCATCTACCTGGACTTGTGCAAAGCATTTGACACTGTTCAGCATGATATCATTGACTCTAAATTGGAGAGATATGGATCTGATGGATGGACCACTCAAGAAATTGGTGGATGGTTGGACTCAAAGGGTTGTGGTCAATGGCTCAATGTCCAAATGGAGACCAGTGATGAGTGTCACTCCTTGGGGGTCAGTACTGGGACCAGTGTTTAACATGTTTGTCAGCAGCGTGGACAGTGGGATTGAGTACCCTCAACAAATTTCCTGGTGACACCAAGCTATGTGGTGCAGTTGACACACTAGAGGGAAGGGATAGGCTTGATAAGTGGGCCTATGTGAACCTCATGAGATTCAACAAGGCCAAGTGCAGAGTCCTGCACGTGGGTCAGGGAAATCCCAAGCACAAATACAGGATGGGAAAAGCATGGATTGAGAGCAGCTCTGAGGAGAAGGACTTGGGGGTGTTGGTTCCCTGGTTTAGTGGGAGGTGTCCTTGTCCATGGGAGGGAGCTTGGAACTAGATGATTTTTAAGATTCCTTCCCACCCAAACCATTGTGTGATTCTGTGATTCTATGAAATTACCATCTGCTTTCAATTACATCAGTCATAAAACACAACCAAGTCCCTATGTCCCATTAAGAACAGAAAGTTTATAGAAAGTTGATTTTTCTTCATCTTTTCTATTTTATACCCCTAAAGATCCTGAAGGACATAATCTTTTATTTTGGAAAAATAAAAATAAAGGGAATGTTTCCAGCTCAATTTAGGAAAAACCTTTTCACAGTACAGATGCACAGAAGCAAATACAGTGAAACTACCCTTTATTTAATTATCTTTCAAAATTCTAAAACATTGATGTTGTCTTCAATCTAACTGTTCATGTGAGAATATAAATCCAAACAAAACCCTTTTCTGATCATAATAAATTCTTATTCTACCCTCAGGATATACATAAGTTCCTACTCAAAAAATACATGAATAATCTTGACCACTGTTCTTATAATGACCTTAGTATTTTTGATTTAATGTTCTTAAGAAATTTGATTATTAGTAATCCACATATTCAAATTTTGTAGTGTCTGTGATGCATATGATGCGCTAGTATTAGTACCCCATCACCACCACCAGAAATGAGGAAAATAAAGTGTGGAAACTTCCCAGACATCTGCTGGAAATACAACACAGCAGAG
>BJBW01003593.1:579-20816 GCA_004320125.1 Scolopax mira
GTAGAATCACGTATAGTGGGTTAGCAGGGGAACTAACTGATTCTATATATAGCTGAAATCGTCGTAAGGGGAAAACCTGTGATAGATTGTAGTTCCAGCTGAACTGGAATTTAGCAAAGCAGCAATGACCTTTACTGGAGTGTGTGGCTGTGTCTTGTGCCTGTGACTCCTTGCCAAAAAGAGGTCTGTTTTAGAAGCGTATTTAAAGGGTTGCCTTAAATAAGCCATTGCCTTACTGTTGTTTTGGGGGCTTAGGCAAATAAAAAAATGAGGTTTTGCATGGAAAGGCTAAAAAAAATAATATGTGCAGGTGTGCTTTGTCTGTAAGCAAACCAGCTCATCAGAAATCCAAATGATACTTCACCTGATGGTAACTTCTGTGATAGGGATTACTCTGTGCGTACATTTCCAAAGGTCCCTTATTTCTAAAGGTTTTTCACTCTGCTGGCCGTTTTGAGTGATTTCTGGTTCAGGAGGAGGTGTCCCTGTATGTCCCTGGTCCCTCTCCCCTTTGCTTTAGGGGGGAGAAGGCAGAGGTCTGAGCCTCTGTGCTGGGCAGAAGCAGATGCAGGATCCCACTCAGCTGCGTGATGCTCTGAGGCCCCGCGGGAAGGACCACGGATTGGACACAGATGGAGGGGGAGGATGGAGCTGGGGGGGGGTGGAATGTATATCACTGGATAGGCTTGTAACCCTGACTGGTGATTTCTCTCAGTGCTGGGATTCGCAAGGGCGCAAAGTGCTTTGCCAACATTTTTTTTTTTTCCTGCTTTGTTGTTAACTCTTCTTCTGGAAAAAATAATTTGTAGAAGAAAAAATGGGACTTAAACACTAGGCAGACAGAAGGATGGGATTACTAACTTGACTGATGTTTTCCTTGGGAAAAGTGGCAAATTTCAGCTTTTAGCAACAGTGGTTATTTTCACTTGAGTTTCTCTATTTGAGCCTTAAGATTTTATTGCAGAAGGGATTCAGCCTCACCACAGAGCGGTTGCTGCCATAGTTACTGAAAACTGCATTATGCTGTAGCAGCCGCCAGCTTCTGCATCAGCAGTAGAAGTGTTTGGGGAAGAGGGGAGGAGAATTGCACAATAGGAGCCCGGAGAGCTGACGACAAAACAGGCTGGAAAAAATGTGGATTTGCAGATGGTTCATTTAGCATGCGTCATGCAAACTTTGTGGAGAAGAAAAATGAGGTGAAAAAAGAAGCCGGCAGCATTGGTATATGAAAATTTTCTTAGTAATTTGTGGTTATCTTTGGTTTAAGGTTAATGTCTTTCTGTTGTAATTTTTTTTGCTGTTTTTAAAGGTTTAGTTGGAGGAGCGGTAACTGTTGACACTTCTTGCTGCATTTGATACACCTAGAAATCTGCATGCTTTTGTGAAATTCCATGCAGGGTTGCTTTATTTTTTATATGCTGTATGCCAGAATATGTGAGTCCTATGAAACCAACATTTTATTTATGTCTTGATAGCTGCTGTTTGTCTTATGTTTGTCCTGAGGTTATATTATTTCCTGCTAGACCTGTACTGAGCGTAGATTGCTTATGTGGGAAGGCAGGGATACAAGCAATAGCAGAAATTGGTCTGTGCTTGATTCCTGTATCTCATCATATTCCTGTATTTCAAGTGTAGATTTAACAGTACCTCTGATTTAAGATGTTTTAGATGAAAGAAATTAGTGATCTTATCTACCTATTACAGAATATGTCTAAATTCTTAGGTTAACTGGATTGATATTTGGTTTTAAGTTTTTTTTTTTTTTAGTTTAATCATTCAAACACGTATTATAGAAACTGATTGTTCTTTAAATTGTCTGTTAGGTGATTTAGCTATGACGTGCATGGGAGTTTCTTTCTGAGCCATTGTCACCTCATTTCTCAGTTCAGTTTGTCATGCTGTTTCCACAAACCGGCAAGAGTGTGTTGACGTGACATAGCATGTTTGAAGGTAGAAAGGGAACATTCTTACTTCAAGTTATTGGTTTCAGTAGTTTCTGTGAGAGACAGATCTGTATCCCAAGCCCAAAGCAGCCTCTCATTTTGCTCTTTACAGTCAGTGGTCTCAGCCAGAGGAAAAACATCTTCTGGCGTTACCTGTGTTATGTAAGGGGCTCTGCATGAATTTTCATTCCCTTTTTGTTCCGCTTGAGAAAACCACCTTTAAGAAGCAACTTCATAAAAAGGCATTTAATGTCCAGTCTCTGTATTCAGACCTGTCTATAGTGCCCTGCCAGGGTTTTGTTTCGTACTATTAAAAATTAGGAGATGAAGTGAAGAGACACTGAAATAGGAGCAGGACTGCAATTCATATATATACCTTCAGCAACAATATTTTATTTCAGTAACTTTAACCTGAGGGAGAATTGTACCAACTAGCTACATCACCACAACAAAAGCGGTGATAATACTGTAGCAGTTGCTGTGCTGTGTTTGTTTATTCTGAGGTTTAAAGTGAAGTCTGGGTTTGCCTCTGTAATCTGCCTTTTTGGGGTGTAGCCCTAGTATGGAGCTGTGATTAATAACATGAGTTTATCCTCCTTCATGTTCTGCTCTGGGTGCAAACACACATGCCTGTTGGAAAGGGCCTTACAGTTTCGTGTTAGTTCAGCAAAAAGGCATTACCACATACCCAGGGGAATACACTAGTGCTGCTGAGAACAGCAAACAGCACGCTTCCACGTGCATGGCTTGCATTGCTTATGCTCTGATATACTTTATGATATGGGGGAGGGTGGAGGGTCCTGTGGTTTTAGCATTGTTGGAAATTACAGGAAGAGCTTGTGACCCTCTCCCAGCTGTAAACAGATGTTACCTAACTACCTCTGCAAGCATTGTGAGGTCTTTGGATTGAAATGCAAGGCTGAGTTGTTTCATACACCTAAATGCTCTGAGTTTAAATTTGTAAACAGTTTGAATAGGTCAATTTTATGAAAAAGGATGGCTGAAGTCGTGGTTAGGAAGAATATGAGACATTATCTAAGAGGAATTTTATTTTATCTAGTTTTAGTAAATAGTTGCAGAACAAGAATTCTTGGTCTACTGTTTTACTCTCATGCTCTGCTTTTCAGCCTTATTGGCAATGATTTTCTCAGTTTCCTCAATCTCACAGAATGGTAGTAATAATGATAAATGAATAGAAATCAGCTCTCCTCATACTTGGCTTTCTGATATTTGATAATGTTAATGGATCCTCATCAGTCCTCTTGGATGAAGGTACTTTGCTTCTTTCACATGTCTCAGACTAAGTGACTTGCCCAAGGTCATGCAATTGTTTGGTAACAAATTTAGACTCACATTTTTCAACTTCCATACCACTATAGGAATTGGAACTTTTGTATGTCTGTTGGCAAAACAGGTTAAAGACTGCTCCATCATCAGAGTATGCGCAGAGAACATTGACAATTACTATGAGGGTTTAATTAGTTTTGACGTATCAGCAGGTAGAGGCTCCAGCTGACATCAAGGCTCTATATTAGGTTTAGTGCACAGACATAGAGGCAGTCCTTGCCCTGCAGAGCTTGCAGCCTAAGAACATGAAAGCACAGAGGTGATACAGCTGCTTCAAAATGAGAGAGGCTTTGTCTCAGATCAGTAATTTAACCTCCAGATTCTATCACTGCTCCGTTACATTTCCCTTGGAAAATATGGAAGGTAACCTGGAAGATGCATTCCGAGAAAGTGTCCCTCTGAGTTATCATTAAAACTATGGGAGCTTTTCCTAAATGAGATCCTTCAGATTCAATACAGTGTTAGAAAAGTGATGTTTTCTTTAGTTAACCAGTCTAGCTTTAACCTCTGAGTTTCTCCCCTGATAGTTGGCACCTGAAGAGCCGGAGGTTTGTCACAGCCACACAAGCATTTCAGTGCTGAGGTGAAGTGTCAGTTCAAACCCACTGCACCTGAATCCCAAATGAGCCGCCCCGCTCCTGTTTCCTGGGGATCAATTAAAGTTTGTCTTGGAGGAAAAAAAAATTACAAATCACAGGTTGTTGGCATCTTTGTAGTCAAGCCAAGGACAAATAGATCTTGGAGCTGCCTGCTCTTGTAGTTTGTTCCTGTGGGTCCCAAACAGACACAAACCATTTAGCAAATGACAGCGACAAAGTTTGTAGTCTGGCTGTTTGCACTGTGCCAGGCAATTGAACAGAAGATGCTCCTTTTCAGTTATTCTCACCAGCATTACATTCACATAAACATTAAAACCAAACTGAATTCTGATTTCCTTAGGTGAATGAATGAGAGTCACAGTAATATTGTAATTTATCGATAATCTTAAGGCTTTTATATAGTGAGGCTTTTCACTTCTTATATTTTCACTTCTTAAGGAAGTGAAATATATGTTCCATGTAAAAGGTACTCTTGAAGATTTGTAGACTTTGCCTCCTTTTCATCTGTTTTGTCTGCTAATCTAGCACATGGAATCAAAGTTGTTGCTGTAGAAATAGTAGCTTTGAACACATTCTAAAGAGAGATGTCAAATGTTCTTTTCATACAGCTGACCTTGCATTGATAATGATTTTTCAAACAACATGATGTTTCCAAAGCATTCTCTTTGAAATGTTTTTTTTTGCTTTCTTTTTACCTTCAGGGACTCTTTAGAATTTTGATACATTTTCAATTTAAAATGACAATAAATACATCATATACTTCATTAGTAAAATATATTTTAAAAATTTTCAAGACTTAAAGGTTTAATTTTCTGAGGTTACATAGATAATGTGGTGTTTAGATACAAAAAACCAGGCAAAGATCTCCTATAACCTTTATATATAATATAACTTTAACAGTAAGAAGTTCCGATGATAATTTGTGGACAGGCAGAATATATGTATTCCTTTCAGGGGGTTAGTGTATTTTGCATATTATCATGAATCATGCTAAGAACAGATGCTCTTTTGATTGTTACTCTGGGTGTGCATGTAAAATTTTGACACATGTTGAGGAACCAAACATCTTGGAGGGTGCTGTGAGGCACTTTTTCACAGGTTAGTCACTTTTCTGATTGCAATTCGGCTCCAAATATATTAGCAGTAACCTAATAGAGTTGTTGCACCCAGCAGAGAATTGGGTGATAAAGTTCTTCCCTTGGTACTGCCAGAGAACTGTCAGTGTAATCTCAACAATGCCTGTAACCCTTTCCTAGGTTGGAGAGCTTCTATCTGAAAACAGAAAAGAATGTTTCTCAGTTCTCTAAGGTGCTTTGCTTTAGAACTCTTTATGGTATGATATACTTTAGGGTATTATGACAAATACAAATATAGCAGTTATAAAATTTTAGAACATATAAATAACTCCCCTCGACAGTTTAATTTTTGGAAGATCTACAGCAAAATGAAAAGTTACAATATTTTTTAAATTATTTTTTTCTATTTTCTTTCTGGTGGTGGAATTTTCAGCTTCACCACAGGAGCTTTCACGTTTGCTGACATTTATGATATTTACAGGATCGTAGCCTGCTGTGACATGCATATACACAACTACTTTACCATCACGAGTTTTAGGCATAATGCACCCTTATTGAACAAAACAGGATCTTGAATGCTGTCTGTCTTTAGTAAGATAAGTTGTTTTATTACAAATGTTTGGTATTCATTTCTGGTTTAAATTCACTGTCAACATTTCTAACAGCAGAGAAATAGATGCTGTGCATGAAGAGTACAAGCAGAAACTGAGAGACCAGGAAGCTTTCCACAGAAAACAAATTCAACGGCAGCAGGTCTACGTTGAGGATTTAAAGCAGCAGATCCTGAGAGGACAGATCAGAGCAGAGCGGGAACTAGAAAACGACCAAGCGTTAATCAACCAGCAGATCCAAGAAAGTGGGTACCTGCCTCTTCTCTCTCTCTCTCTCTCTTTCCTTCCATTATTGCACTTTCATCCTTTTGATGGTTTGTCCTAGTTATGCTTTATGTTATGGATGAAATTTTTATTATGACTTATTGCAAGTTTTCTCTTAAAATTGCCTTTCCCTTGAGAACCGTTATTAAAATTTTGATTCCTCCGCAGTGCTGTTTAATCAGCAGTACTGTTTAATCAGCTCTGCAGGTCACTGCTGAGAGACAGCACCAGCACAGCTACTCCCCTGTGGCACTGAGCCTCTTGTCTCCCAAACTGCTGCCCGTCCTGTCTCCCTGCAGCTTTCTCTGTTCCTGTCTGTAGTGCAGCTCTGCTGGGTCGCAATGTAGACAGTGTCTGCTATTGTGTTTTAAGTTTTTCTTGTCATGTATCAATGCTTCAGCCAATGAGTTGTTCTGGAAGACTGAAATTGAAATATGACTGTGGTAGATCCTACCATTCACTTTCAGGGGAAACTGCTCTAATAATAACCAAGCAGCACTTCCAAGACAGTGATGTGTGTTGGTTGAGGTACTCCCTTTATGCATTTCATTGATAATGTCACCTGTAACAATAGAGTCTGTTTTTATATGCTTTTAAAGAATTTCGCTCAATAGGAAAAACAGGGCTGTGGCATAAGACCACAACTCAAACTGAATTTTCTGTGGTTGCTATGTGTGTTTTAAACAAGGAAAACACATCCGAGAATCAGGTGGGACACTGAAGTTCAAAGCTAAAATCACAGCCTCAGTTAAGGGAAGGCGTTTATTTAGTCAGTATTTCCACACACCCTCATCCTTTTATAGTATGAAGAAATATATGGGAAGATATTCTGTGGTAGGAACTGAAGCGCAGCAAATTAATATTGAAAATAAGCCGTGGGTTTTATTTACCCTAAAGATGATTAATTAGTGTTATTGCATTCTTCAGTGCTGAATTTGTTTTAAAACAAATCTGGATTTAAAGAAGAGAGGCATGGTTTGGTTAAAATAGGAGTTATTTCTAGGAACCTCTAAAGTGTTATGCAAGAATACTAAAGGCTAGATTAGTGATCACGTTTTGACTGGCAAACAGCTATGTCAGAAGATGAAGCCATGGCATATTTGTTAGTGTCAGTGACTCCTGGCCCCCAGAGGTGCTGCTTTGTAGGCAGGGAGACATATTCAGCAAGATAAGTTGGTGGGGTTGGGCTGCCCTTTAGCAAGATTATAGACTGATTTGGGAACATTTTAAACCTCGAGAAGTTTTTGACCACTAAAATTGGGTGGTTATAGTGTTCTGTAGTTTGTCTTCTAATGAATGATTTCATACAGGTTTCTTGATAAGGAAAGTACACCTATTACAAAGGCACCATTCCCACTTGGCAAAACCTGCTATTGGCTCCTGGAAGAAGAAAATTTATGTGTACTTTTGGAAGCTTCTCAGACCCAAACTTGTGCAGTCTGCTCCCTTTTAATTTGGCAAGCCACAATGAAGAGGTTAAGAGGAAATTGAGGTGATGGGATGTAGTAGAAATGAACTTAGAATACTGAGATAGTACAGAGAGGAGAGTTCCTCCAAAATATCTTTATTTTGTGTCTCTGTAGACTGCTCTGCTTCCATCTAGTTCTGCTGGTTTTGCTGTGTTCACACAAATTTTTGCCAGGCAGGTAGTTTTTGCCAGGCAAAAATAAAATTCTTCACTTGGCAACCCACCAAAGTTCTCCACCTTTTCTATGCCCTCTGTGTCTCAGCTCCTGACAGAGGCAAGTTTGTGAGCAGAGATTAATTAGCATCTTGTATCTTGCAGCTCTGTTGCAGGGAAGTTCTTATCTGCCAAATGTTCTACTTGCTAGAAATATGCTAAAGAGATCAGATCTGGAAATAAAGAGAAAAAAGCTTTGTATGTGAAAGCTACAGATGTTATTAAGAAAAATAACTTAAATAATGAGTGAAATGCTTCCCTTTTATCCCTAGAGTAGCCATAGATTTAGAATTCCTACTTCTGTACATGTGTTGTGCAGAGCTGCCAGCATAAACAGGACAGGAGATTCATTGTGGAAGGATTCACTAATGAAGTATGCTTAACAAGATCAGTAGTCACCAAGTGATGCTGACAATGCCTCTGCACGAATAGTTTCTTACATTAAGGAAACTTCTGCAGCCCATAATTCCTCTCTTGCCACTCAGCTGTGCAGAGCTGCAGGTAGCCCTTATTCATCACATCGGACTTAAATACCTCTTAATTCCTAACCCCCTGAATAAGCAATAAAAGTCTGCTTATTCAGTAAAGGACTGCAGATTGAAGGTATGTTCAGCCAAAAAAGTGTTGCTGCTTTTAAGATATAAGTGCTTTGAAATTTTTGGTCCTTTGAGAAATGGTCTACTCCTCAAGGAACCTTGCCTGTGATTTTTACATTGCATTTTCAGCTGAGGATATTTTTATTGTTTGCTTTGGACAGCTGAATATGTGTATATCTATAGCAGCATAAAAATGAACAAAATCTGCTTCATTAAGAGAACATGTCCAAGCCATCAGGCACAATCTGGCAGTTGTGATCTGAGTAATCCCTTCTTTTGATCATACAGTTCACCATAGCTCAGACTGAAGCCAGTGCACTCTGAAAGACCTCTAAGCGCATATCCTGCGTGGAATAAAGTAGTCTTGGATCTACGATTAAAAATAAATTAACCTGGTGTTCTGTGTTCTCTACTGCTTCCCTGTTGGCTGCAAAGTTCAGGTTCTGAATACTTAAGAGAAGACTAAGTGTATAAGAGGTAACGTATTTTATTATCAAATTAGGTTAGTCAGTTGATTTGTGAGCATACTCAGCATTTATGAAACATGAGGGACATTAACAAAAGTAGAAAAGGTAACTCTCTGTGGAGTAGAGTGGTGATTTTAATGAAGAGTACTCATTAACTGGTGGTATGAACTTGTCTCTTTTGGATTATGTTTGTCCTGATAACTAAAGGTTGTGTTAGACCTGCATCCTTGCCGTGAGAGTATTTGATTCATTTCAGGTACATCATATGCTAAAGTCCTTCTATACAAGATCTGTGGGCTCCCATCAGGCTGTTCTGGCAAGTACTTGTTGGAGCAGCTGTAGTTGCAACAGGTAGTAAAATTTGTGGGTTTTGCTTTACCTCAGCCAGGTTATCATTAAAGTGTAGAAATGATGGATTTTTTTCTCTGAATGGTTTGTCAGACTCTGCTCTACAATCATAGAAATTCTGTTCTTAAGTGAACTCTCAAGGCTGATTAGTAAAGAACAATGTTTTTCCTATGATTTTTACTTTCTTTCAATCATTATTTTGTTTACAGACCAGCAGTGGCTTATAAATGAGAATAAACGACTGGCTGCCCTTCAGCAACAGCAGAGAGAGTTTGCAGTGCAGACAGAGTCCAGGTTGTATGCAGAGGCTGAGGTGCAGAGTACCATTGGGCTGGAAATCTGCCCTTCCCTGCTACAGCAGAACAAGAAGAGACTGGTGCAGCTGGAGCTCTTGCAAAGATACTCCTTAAAAAAGGCAGAAAGAAACATAAGAAGGAAAAAGGTAAAATTTCAGCTGGAAAGGATAGTCAAGAAGCAGAAGTTATTGGAAGCCAAACAAAACCTAGAGCAGCTGGAAGCTAGCTGCTGGCTCAACGAAGAGTGTGTGAAACAATCCCAAATCCTAAACGAAAGTACTGCTGCACGGTCCTCTTCAGACCACCACTTGCAAAAGAGAAGGAAGTCATTGGGTTCCAGTTCCTTGCAGCAGAGGCAGGATTCGGTCTGTAACCCACATCGGCCCCAGGTACCCAGGTAAGATAACATCTGCCAATTCCTCTGCATTTTCAAAAGTAATTTAAATTCAAGGCATTTTCAGTGGCCATCTATAATCCAGAATGCCTCCCAGTGTACTGAAACAGTCCCAAGACTTGCAATATCAGTGAATTTACTGTATTGTGTGCCACACTGGAGCTTTGTCCTTTTTCCTAGGATCTGTGCAGTGCATTTCTTGTTTAGCACTTTGATGTGGTCTTTCTCACTGACTTTTTTTTTTTATATTTGTCTTTCAAGCCTTTCTGCACTTTTTACCTTTTTGTGAATGCTTTCCAGAACTGGCTTAACTCTTGTTCTTACCTTGTTCAAACTCCTGGTAAATACTAATTTCTGCATAATTTTATCTTGATTAGGGTCAGACTCTTCCTTCAGAATATTTGTATGGTTGGGGTGATTCTGGCTTTTAAGTTGTCTGGCCTTTCTCAAGCTAAATGAACATCTCTAGCCATGCTAAAAAGTTTGGGTACTAGGGAGTCTGTCATGGTCCCGGAGGCAGCAAGTACCTAAACCCTGCTAAATGGGGTCCTGTGACTTAGAGCCATCCTTTATTTTTAACAAATATTTGCAGCTACTTAAAAGACTGAATACCAAGCTAGAGCACGGAGCATTGAACACATTCCTTTGTGTTGCAGAGCATATTTCAGGATATCTGAGGGACAGAGTTATTTTTTTTTACTTATTTATTCTCTGCTCAAATTTGCTTTTGAAAGGCATTAAGATTGTTGCTTTATTTCTTCTTTATTTACACAGCTTTCTGTTGAAGAGGGAGACTGTCGCAAAGTTATCTACCTCACCAAATATTGATCAATGCTGTGAAGGCAATACAACAGGGAGGTTGTCCTCTGTAGAATATCTTTACAGAAGAGGTAAAGACGTTTCTGAGAGTGATGACCTTAATGATGAAGAAGGGATTTCCTTTTCAGACCAGAGGCAGCTAACTGAAAAACAAAAACCATACTCATTTGGAAATAAAAAAGGAGCAGAAAAAGATTCTAATGATTCAGTTATCATGGCTTGTATCAATAAAAATGATCAGAACACTGAAAAGTTGGATAACAACCCAGGGCAAGCTGGATCTCAAAAACAGACCTCTAAAAGCTCCTCTCCTGATCTTTTTAAGGAAAAAGAGGAGCCTGAAACCTTTATTACAGGGACAAGAATGACAAAAGCAAAGGTGCTAGGCAATTTAAGTCAGCCTGCAAGTAGCAATCTAGAAAAAAATAGAGCTCAGGTATCCAATAAAAAGACTAGAATGGATATCAATGGAAAAGGCCATAGGTCTTCTCCAGAAAACTTTCCTAAAGAAATGAAGAAAACAGTGTATGGAAACCTGCCATCAGCACATCTAAACCAAACAGCCAAGAACTGGAAGAGACAGCCAAACTCAGCCTTGCCAAGTCATGAGACCTCATCAGGGGAACAGCAAGAATTTCTGATGGTGGCAACATCAGTAGGAAATCTCTCGAAGATGAACACACATGCACCACTCTCTTACGTTGAAAAAAAGTGGCACAGTGCAGAGTTGCTAAGTGCTGGAGTGTCCAAAACCACCGCAGATGTGCTGGGGAACTGGCAAGAGGATGATGAAAATGAGATTTCTGATACTGATAGTTCCTATTCTGTAGATTCTCTCTCCTGTGCTTATGCAAAAGCTTTCACAGAGAAACTGAAACAAGAAGATTTTGACAGAAATAAATGTCTTGCCAAACCAGAAGATTCTGAGAGCGATGACAGTCAAATGTCACAAGACTCTCTGGTAGAAAAGGAAAATAAAAGCAAAAAGCAAAATAAAAGCCAATTTCACAAGTCAAAGGCCCACCATGAGCCAGCTAAGCTTTACAAAAGCAGACCTGATCACCATAGTTCATCTTTGATGACATCATGTGCATCTCATATGAGGCTGGGAAAGCCTGAAAGAAGTTTCTCTCTGGACAGCTTAGCTGATGGAGAAGAGATGCCAGCAGAAGATCCAGTAGAAGAATCCAAATCTGATTCATCTGACGAAGTGCCGGCAGAGATTTACTGGAAGTTACAAACTCCTAGATCACTTACTATACAAGCTGAGGAAGACCATGAGTCCAAGGCCTGTGACAGAGATATAGAAGGGACAAATTATGATCTGAAGCTGAGTGGTTCCTTTTATTTGGAGACTAAAGCACAGCCTGGTTCCAGTAACGTCTGCAGGCAGTTGCTGCAGGGGACGAAAGTCTCCTTTGTAGAACAAGAAAGGTCTCTTGACGGAAGACAGTATTATGCAAGTGGAAATCCTTTGCTTACTAGTGATGCTTGGTCTTCCCGTGACTCAGAGGTTGACATCAGCAGCCCTAGAATAAGAGCACCTTCTTCCCATGAAAATTTGGAATTTCAGGAAGCTCATCTGTGCTCCTTGAGCAAACCAAAGCTTTGGCTGAAGAAAGATGATCTAAAGCAGTCAGCTGCTGAAGTTGCTTTTGTTTCTGGCTCTAAGGAGATACGTAGCATTACTCATTTATCACATCATATAAACAAATTAAACACGGTTTTCTCCTCTGACACATCAGAAGTACCTTTACCTGAAACAACAACTGCAAGCAGAGTTTCTGAGAGTGGGTCATTTAATAAGATTCTTAAGGAATGGACAAACTCTAACAAAAATTCTTCTTTGGAATCTGAAGATGCAACGTCCTCATTTGTTAGCTCCATAGGACCAAGCTCCTCTTTTGTTCCTATTTCAGCAAAGCATGATTATTATGAATATTCAAGGTCAAATGTTCCTGAACAAGAACAACTGAGTAAATTAGCTGCTTACAGGTCTACCACTGAATGCACACAAACATCCCACTGTTTGGAAAGCGCTTCCACCGCAGACAGCTTGTCACTGATGTCTAGGAAAGAGGAGGATTCTCTCCCCACAACTCATCCAGAGCTGCCAAAAGATCACACTCTGAAAAAAACACATTTTACTTCTGTGTTGCCTATGCACATTTTGGAGCAGAGAAGTGGCTGTGTAGAAACAGACATAGAAGACGATTTCTTCAGAACTTTTGAAAAAGATGACCTCGATGATGATTACAGTAACTTGATGACAAAATCCAGTATGACAGATTCAGGCAGTGGAAGTGCATCTGTCAGTGCACCTAGTGCTGAATCTTCTACAGGACTTGCTCATAACAGGACCTCGACACAGATACCTGCAGTAAAAGAAGTTCAATTTGGAAACCATGGGCAGCTTTTTCCAAGAAGGGAAATACCAACATGTTGTGATGAAGGTTTCTTTCTCAATGACTTAACAAATAAGAACTGTAGTTCTGTCGTAAGCAGTTATGAGCTTCAGCCGTTGGCTGGACAAGGAGCTGATAAAATAGATCGTCTCAGATCTGGGGAGAGTAATTTGGAAACAATGCAAGAAATGGATTATGAACAAATATCTGCAGACGAAATAACATCAGAGACAGATTTTTCCTCCCAGGAGATAACGTATCGATTTAACCCTTTAGGTGTTGCTCACAGTGCAAGTTACAACCAGTCTGCAACACCAATAGAGATGTCTCAAGAAGACATTATCTGCATGGAAACAAGCACAGATAGCTTGGCAGAGATTGCACCAGAGGGGTCTTCATTCAGTGATAATGAAGAATACGAACCAAATGCTGAAGACTTGTCTTCACTGAATCATTATGAATTCAAAAGCAAACCGGTTTCAAAAAATTACTCCCATGAGTGTGCTCTAGCAGACAGTCAGGCAAGTTGCTTATCCCAACAGATTTCAGAAAAGTCTACGTTATGTATTGATAACATAAGAGAAGAACGCAGTGAAAGCAAGGAACGCAATGTCTTGAATTTTCAAGCTGTAGTTCAGAAAGAATTTTCATCCAAATATGAAAACTTAGTGGTAAATGAAGTAAGTTATCTTGTAGTGAATGTAAATGGAAAAGACACTGAGTCCTTCCCTGCTGCTATTTGTGAGAGTACAAATGATTTTCTCCCAGAATCCAATTCAAGCCTGTTTTACCAAGCTTCAACAAAAGCTAATCTTTTTCAAAGTGCATCTGAGACTGAAAATCATGGTAAACTATTGGAGCATTTCACAATAATGAAAGGAGATTGTGATGCTGCCTCTAATCTTTCTGTGAAAGTCAGTGCCACAGAGAGTTGTTCTGCTGTACATTCTGACTGCCTTTGTACAACATGCTCTTCAAAATCAACAGAGCAGAAAAACAGTATGCAGAAGTTGACCAGTATTTCTGGGGAATTTGATACAGCTGTTCTCTTGGAGGGAGAAACACAGAAGAAATGTTCACTTGAATCAAGAGAAGAGAAGGAAGCCTGTCTAGAGGATACCTTGCTTGTTGAAGATGATGTGAACTCAGAGTCAGGCAGAATATTTGACTATCATACAAATACATCAGCTACTGTCTCTCAAGAGGAGAGTCCATTTATAAATAAGGAATCCAAGTTTGTAGGAGACCTGGAAGGCAATCCAGAGGAAACTATGGTTCCTTATGAGGAGACAGAAGCAAACACTGGTGAAGAAATAACAAAATTAATCAATAATGCATTCAACTTAGAAAAAAATGCATTGGAAATTAAATCCAGACAGATTGAAAGTTTACCTGACTACCCAGTAGCCAAAGTTGAAAGTGTAACTGAATGCAGGAGTGGAGAAGATTTTAAAGACGTTGGTCTGTCTGAGAATCCAAAGAAAGCTATTGATTTTGTAGCTTGTGAAGTTCAGTGTGAGTTTCATACAAATTTGTGCCTGACACGTGAAAAGGTGGAGAAAGATGAACTGTGGGTACCCAGCACCACGGTAGAACGCTCTCAGGAATCAAAAGCGCTCGTCCGTTCAGGCAGCCCTCTTGAAACAAGCAGCTTTTGCCAAAAAGAAAAAAGCGAGAAAGTAGAAATAGGTACTTATTCACCGGAGTTTTCTTCTGCTCCCAAAACCACTCCTTCAGCTGTGTGTTCCCACACAACAACTATTACTCAGAATACTTCACACTTCATTGATACTTGTGAGGGGCTTTTACAGATGAACAGAACAATGGAAAATGTGTTTAATACAGAGGACGTGGCTGCGACGGTACTAATCACAAGTAGGCAAGGAAATATTCTAGCAAAACCTGAAAATGAAGGACAAGTAAATTCTATCAGTTTAATTCAGCATTGTGTACCAAACTGTTTGCCCCAGGAAGACAAGGTTAATCGATTTGAAGAGACTGGGAGTGAAGAACAAATTATCATGACAAACACTGAGGGTGTGATGATCACGAGGCAAGAAGTCATACGCACAGATGAAAATGTGTTATTTACTGAAGAGTCTCCAGCTCTGCATCAGATGTATCGTGAGAGAGATGACAAAGAGGAAATTTTAAATCAGTTTAGGATCCCTGAAAGATACCTGACAGCTTCAGGACTAGAACAGAATAGACTGTTGGAAGATGATTCAAGATACCATGATCCTACTGAAATGAGTGAGGACGGTAGCTCAGTGGACTCTGTTACAGATACAAGAAACACAGTCATGGAAGATATTGATGCATATGAATATTCAGTTGATGATAGTACTGGTATTGACCAACACAGAATTGAACAAGAACTTAAAAGTCCCCAAATTAAGGAGGACAGCCATATGTATATGAGTTGCTCTATGCGATACCCTAAGCATGGCACTTCAGAAAACTTGAATGTAAGTACCATTAGAAAAAGACCTGATATTTTTCATTTGGATATAGTAGACCCCAGCGTTGAGAAGAGCGAGCATTTGATGAATCTCATACAAATGGCCAAAACAGATGAAGAAAAGCAGATGTTTGTAGAGAACACAGAGGAGGTAGAACTGATTGTTTTACATAACCTGAATGAGCTATTCCCTGAAGACAGAGACAGTGTCCAAATGACACTTGATGACAGCAGATTAAATGAAATCCTAAGAGAAAGCCAGTGGGTGTCTACCAGCTTTTCTAGAAGTAATGAAGATATCAGCGAGCAACAAAATCCACCAGCAACACCGAAGCCTACTGTGAAAAGCCAAGAAGGTTCACTTAAAGACTCCCCATGCCAGACCTTAAATCACCTTTTATATCTTGGAGTAAGTGATGATTCCCATCTTGTTCAAAATGTTACCACTGCATTGAAAGAACATACAAACCCATCTAACAGCAGTGTTGGAACTGGAGCTGTTCTGCCTTACTATGAAACATTAATGGAGAGTGACATCTGTGTTGGTATGCCTGGTACAGCCAACAAAACGGGGCAAGAAGACACACATCTTCCTGATAAAAAGCAAAGTAAGAATGTAGCTTTTCTGCAGGCCAAGACCACACAGGGCGGGCTGGAGGATGAATCCTTTGTATTTAACAATGCACCTGATTGTGCTGTATCTGGGCAAGCTGTCAATGAGAACAACTCTTCCACTCCCTGCAGTGCAGATGGTTCTGAGTCTGAAACTGTTGTACTTCAGCAAGGGGCCAAGTTGGAAAAATTAGATTCTTCTGAAGATACAATTCAGGATGTTAACAACACTCATGAAGAATGCAGGATGGATTTAATGGTTAATAAACTACCAAAAGACTGCCATAATTTTATAGAAGATACTGCTCAAGAGGAAAAGGGTACCATTGTGTCTGAATCACTGCCCTTGGATAATTCAAACCTTTCTTCTTCAGAGAAAGAAGTGATGGAAGATATAGGGAGGGGAAAACTGCATTCTAAACTAGAAGTCTCTTCACAAAAAATGTTTCACAATGTTAATACAACTCAGAAAGTATTTCGTTCAGGGAGTTTATCACACTACGATGAGAAGGAGAAATTTTTAAGCACAAGCTGTACTACAACAAACAGTACAAATGAAACTGCAAAGTTTCCTGGTGTGGCTGGATATCAGCATGAGCCTGGAGAAAAACAGGGACACAGGACTTCTGAAGAGTGCTGCATAGACCAGCCAGGCAGAACTGTTTCTGAGAATGCTTCAATCCTTTCAGAAGGCCTGGACAAGTCTCCATGGGAAAATCCACATTATAATAAAGAGTTTCTAAATTATAATAGAACCTTGGACACTTCTGAATGTCCCCCTGGTCTCCTGAATCCTCCAACATCATCTGCAGATGCTTTCATTGCCAGCAGCGGAGACAAAGGTAAAAACGATGCTGTTCTCTTTGAAGAAACAAAATACTTTGAAAGTGAATCAACTGATTTAGGTGTATTTGTAACTTTTCGTGATGTTTCTGAAAAAGTAGCTGGAAGGAAAAATAGTTCTGCAGTTGCAGAAGCCACGTATACTCAGAATAATAAATTCCTTGGGAAAGTTGTGGAAACAGATCAAAAGGAGAAAATAATTCAAGGTTCTTTTCAGAATTGTAATGATATAAAAGAAAATGATGTTCATGAGTATCCAGAACACTCCAGTAACACTTCTAGTGTGACTGTACCACATTCGGGCTCACTCACTTTTCAGAGCCAAGGACAGACTGTCAGTAAAGAATCAAATGCTTTTCCATCCTACTTTGCAGAAGATGCTCCAACTGATACACCATTTCAAAGCTCCAAAAACTTCAGTCCTTTTGACGCTTCTTGTTTACTTGATGACTCAAAACCTCTAATGTTTAGTCAGCTTGAGGACTCACTTCAAGACACTTTTTTGACTGAACAAGTGTCTTCTGGTTCTGCAGATATTTGCTCTGTAAAAGAAGATTTCCTCCAGGCATTTGCATGTGTTAGTCATCCATCCTTAACATCACTTTCAGAACCTTCTGTAACTGCAGATACAGGCCCTGGTGAAACTGGGACATACGATATTTCACATACAGATATATTGAAACATTCTCCATTTGCTGCTTTGCAGATACAAGACACTCAGTCTGATAAGGCTGTGGTATTCGATGAGCCGATACACGCTTCAGGAAGTATTTTACTTTCTCTTGCAAAAGAAAACAGACATTGTCCAGTATCAGACACAGACTGTACTTCATACAAAAATTCTGCTGTAGATGGGGAACCTACATATGGAAGTAATCCTAAAAAATTGGACAATGTTATAAAAGCTGGTCAGCACCACTGGGATAAAGTTCCACCCCAAGAAGCTTGCGCAGAGCACATAGAGAAAGTATTAAATGATAATTCTCTTTTATTATCATCATTACCTTTTTGGGATACTAGAAGGACAATTCTTGTTAAAGGGGGACAAATGAGAAAAACACTTAACAGAAATGAGGAAGAACTGCGTTCAAATACTGAGGCTGAACATTTTGCAGTAAAGACAGAGCGGAGAAAAACATTAAGGAGAGAACCTGATGAAAACCAAACTAACGTATCCTCAAATTCTACAAACGAATTAATAGTCTCAGAAGTTACAGTGTTGGAAAATCTGTGTCCAGGAGATGCTGGTGTGGATCCTGAACACACCTTCAATTCATTTACTCCAACATATCCCTCGTGCAGCAGAAGCACCGATCCCAGACGCCTGTATCGCACTGTCTTGGCGTTTGAAAACAACCCTGCAGATCTGCAGGATAATTGTCAGTATGTGCCTACAGATGGACAGATGGAACAGGTGCCAGATAGAACAAATACAGATGGCAAAAAAGAGATTTTATTTTGCAAAAGTAGTACAGGTTCAAGCGTTGATAGCCATGATGATGATGCAGACAATTGTTCAACAATAGAAGACGCTATAATGAGGAATAAGTCACTAAAATCAGAAAGACTAAAGTTTTCTGAAATGAATGATGGAAGTACCTCCATGAAGTTTTCACCAGAAAACCATTATTTGCCTCCTCAAGAATCCCAATTAGTGCAATTCAGGAACAAGAGATCATATTCTACTACACGGAATACAAAGAGCTGTAAACAAAGTGAACAGAGACCTTATTTACAAAGTCACAGACTGTCAGCCCCAGCTATTGCTGTCTTCTCTGAAACAGAATATACTTTGGAAGCTTCATCTAAGGCAGATCCTTTGTTATATTCTACATCTAAATCACTACAAGATTTAAATATGAGTGTAGAGCCTCCATCACCAACTGAAGATGATCTTCAGGGAACTGAAGGATTTTCAAAGCAGGAATCAAATAACTTCCTACAGGTTAAAGCTAAACCCAGATTTCAGCAGAGAATGGCACAAACCAAGAAGCTTGCAAACTGCGATCCCAAAAATTTACAAAATTTTGCAGCAAGAACCCAAAGCAGCCAATCTTTAAATGACTGTACTCCTCAATCTCCATCATCCTCGCTGCACACGTCCCATGGTTCTGTGGGTGTGGAAGCAAATGTCAATTTAAAGAGTAGTTCTGTAACTCAGTGTAGCGAAGGCAAAGTTGAAGAAGCAAGGTATCAGCCAGAAACAGATTTATTTTTGCACGACACTAAAGATACAATGCATTTTAGTTCGAGTGATATCAATCCATATATTCATCCGTGGCAACGAGATGGATCGTGCAAGATTGGCTGGAAACAGTATGTTTTTGGAAGTGCAAGTGATGTCTCTTGCAATCAAATTCCCGTAAACCTGGAAAATCGTAAAGTTATGAGGTGTTCCAGCGTAGACAATGGAATGAATTCTCAAAATTCTCCTTTTCATTCTCATCTCAGTTCGTATGCTACAGCAAAAGTTTTATCAAGCACTTTAAGCAGCATTGAAGGTCTTCAAGGCTGGGACAATGCCAAACAAGATTTTCAACCTGCATACTCAAGTGACAGTACCAAGCAGTATAGCAACGTGTCCAGTGAAACATTGGAAACTAATCCAGAAAATAACACTGCTGAATTTGAGAATCCTTCTGCACAACCTGGTAACTCTTCAATGCAGGTTGATGAAATTGTATTGTTATATCCTTCCGAGTCTGAAAGGTCTTCCAAAAAACTACGAGGGATTACATGTGAGCAGGGAACACAAACAGCAACTACAGGAAGGTGTAAGAGGCAGAGAAGACGTCAAAGAAGCTATACTGACGTTTCTTCAAGAAAGCACGAAACAAACAAAGATCTGTTTCATCAATCTTCTTGGACAAGCATGCAGAACCTGTCCATGCATCTGTCACAGCTTCTTCAGAACACTTCTGAGCTTTTGGGAAACCTCTCCCAACAGAGTGTTACAGACAGTGAGCAGAACGCCAAAATCTACCAAAGAGGAACTGAAGAGGCCGTAAAGGCCACTAGATCAGATAGCTGCACTCAGACTACTGCAGATGTAGGCACTCAGACAGAGAATTTGGAAGAACCTCAAAGGAAGCAAGAAGAAAAACAAGTGGAGGCAAAAATGGAAAATGAATTGAGGGCAGCTCAGACAGTAAACATTGATTGGAAAGGGAGAGGTGCAGATGCAGTAGGTAGGATTCCCAAAAGGAAAGAGGAAACACTCTCTCTTGAAGAAAGAACACAAGAACAAACAGGGACCAGAAATCTGGGCACTCCTGACCTCTATGACAGTCTTGACAGCATTTTGGAAGACTCCTTTATGCGTCTGCCTCTCTTACCCAGAACCTCTGCTCCTGTCTTAGGCTTTAAAAAAACATCATTAAATGCGCAGCAAAATGCTGCTTTTGGTAACACCAGAGTTTCAGCTGCCACATCATCTTCACTGAGCTCAGGGCAAGATGGCTCTTCGTGCACTGTA
>BJBW01003593.1:20841-71881 GCA_004320125.1 Scolopax mira
TTAGCAGCCCTACTGACAGCACCTCTCAATCTCCAGCGTCTTACGCTCCGGATAAAAGAGGTGTCAGTGAACTAGAGGTTCCAGCAGAAAGAAAATGTTCTTACAGAAACACCCTGCTAGTCGATAGGGCCTCTTCCCCTATTCTTACTCTCAGTGCTAGTCCCAGCAGCCAGAGGGCTTTCAGCAGGTCTGCCTGCCCTCCTAAAGAACCTCTTGGATATTCCAGTGATGTTTCAAGTCCCCTTCTCAACCAGAGACAGCAGAGGGCAGGCCTGCAGCCCAGCCTCCAACCTCAGGTGGACAGTTTTTCACAGACGGAAACAGACAGTGAGTCGAGCTCTTCTAAGGACCATAAAGGCATAAGAAAGAAATCCGCAAGTTTCACAGATAAGAAAGCAGCCAAAGAGCTTTTGGGACAGGATGGGCCAAAAGACTCGGAACGACGGCAGAGTCTGACTGTTGACACCCACACTACCATTTGTGCACAGCGACTGTATCGCTCTAGCAGCGTGATGGAGGTGTCAGGCCACAGGCAAGTTTTAAGAGGGGATCTCGGGGACTGCAGTCCACTGGCACGTTCTCTTCGTTCCGTGTACGTCACGAGGGGAGGAAAAGGTTCTTCAGCTGGAATTGAAAAATATGTTGGTGATTCTGACACTGCTTTGATTCATAACTACTCACCTCCAAATGCCGAGTTACTTTTTAATCAAAAAATTAGTGCCACTTGTTCAAGTAAGACAAATGCTGGTGCATCCTCAGAACCTCTGGTAGAAGCATCTTCTCTACAATTTCATGATTTCTTCTGGAAAAACGAAACCAGCTGCCCTCCCCTGCTCTCTGATGTGAGCGACGTGCAGGCTTCCTTCCGGGACGAAAACACAGATTCTGTCACTGAGAGTGAATGTGACACCGAAATTCCCCTCAACACAAGTACTGCTTTTGCAAAGCCCTACAGGCCTCGGAGCTACAGTCTCCGTGACTTACCCATACACAATAAATTCAGCAACTGGTGTGGTGTTCGGGGCAGCCCTTCTCCTTCCTTACTCAGCTGGAGCGGCAGCGTGACCGACCTACGCAGCCAGGCAGGAGGGACGCCTGGAGGCACCCGAGCAACAGAAACGGAGGGGAAATCCCAGCTTTCTGACAGCAGGAGCAGAGAGATCCAGCGACTGCAGAGAGAACGGGCTCAGATCATGTCTGGCATCCAGCTGGACCTGCACCAGCACCCCCTCACTGTGGAACTGACTGAAGCAAAGCTCAATCACGGCATCGGGGAAACGGACGCCCTGCTGAGGGTCCTTCAGAGCGGGGCTGCAGATGAGCTGGGGGCGATTCCGGTGAGGCAGCAACTTTACGAAAGGTAAATCACTTAAGAGAAGTGTTGTGCTGAGTATTTTGTGTACACCTCATGTACGTTTCCTGCAGCATAAATAACCTTTAGTAACGTGCACTTAATCAGTCACACTGAGTGAATTATATGTGAAGAGGGATAGTATTGAGCTTATTTTAGATACAGTTAAGTAATGCATTTAAGACAATTTAGGGGTTACTTCAAGAAAATAGGCAAAAGCATAAGATTCAGTGTTACCTCACTTAACATTTCTGGCAGCTAGGAGAGTGATCATGGGTATCTAGCGATTGTGGGAATATGTTTCATTGGTTTATGTAAAAATAATTTATATGGGAATCTTATATCTCATTCGTGCTTCTGTGAATAGATGCTGCCGCATGAATATTGAAAACCAATTTTTAAATCCCCATAAATATACAAAATAAGTCACGAAAAAATCAAGATCCTAGATTCTTGCAGTTGGATTATGGAACTCTCTTTAGGAAGCTGTTTAGGAACTAAAAAAATTCGGAGTAGCTACGTTACCCTCTGTCCTCAATTTACCTCTCAGCCTCAATTTAGCCTCTCAGCAGTAACCGAGACCCTCTTATGCATTCCCTGCTATTAAAAAATCAGGGGAGTTCTAGAATATCTGCATCATCTGTCAGGATATGGCCAAATGGATATTTGCAAGGGCAGTGTGTGGCATTAGATTCCTGTAATTTTTATATTATAAAGCTAATAAATATTTAAGTCTTTTAAAAAAATAGAAAATGTAACTGTGCAAGGTATATTTTGTCAGTCTAATCATGTTTCCCTGGCAGACACATGAGGACTATTGAAACTTTGAGGAAGGAAAGAGAAAAAAGGCTGCAAAGATACCAAAGAAGCCGAAGTCTGAGTCCTCAAAAGCATTTGAGCCTGTTGCAGACGCTGGATGCAAGTCAGAGGGATGTAGATCTGCCCAGCAGACGCCGAGAATATCTGCAACAGCTGAGAAGGGATGTGGTGGAAAATACCAGGTAGGGCACCAGAAACCTCTCTTTTGCCCTGAGGGACGTTGCCAGTCTCACAGTGGGTGCACGTGAATAGTACTTACCAACAGCTGAGATTTCTGTGGCAGAATTCTTCTTTTCAATACAGGAGCATTAATCTTTGGGGTAGAAAGTGCTTTCAAGAAAAACGCAGGTCTGATTTTAGAAAACATTCATTAAAATCTTCCATCTAGTTTGTTTCAGCCCATAACAAATGTCAAATTTATTTTATGCACATGATGTGTGGGGACAGCCAAGTATTTATACCTGAGTCGTTATAGACGAATTGTTCGTCTTAGTCCTTCACCAGCTTAAAAGCCACATGAAATAGTTAAGTTTCATGTTTAATATCAAAAAAGTTCTGCAACTCTTTTAGAATTTTAATCTCTCATCCCTCATCATATCTTCTTTTGTCAGGAGACAATTATTTTCCCAACACAGTTATTTTGCATGAGATATGACAAAGAAGTAACCTTAGATCATATGGAGACCTGACTTAGAAACCGATTCAATTGTTGGTGTAATCTAAGTGGTAAACTGGACTTGCAATCTGAATAATTTTCCAAGATTGATGGCCACGCGGCCTTTAGTGAGCCAAGAGAAACTTTTTGGAGGCCAATGAGGTGGATTTTAATTGCCTTTCTGGCAAGTTTTCCTGTTCTGTGTTGAAACATCATTTTCTCATGGTATTTTGCCAGGTGACCTGACTTAATTACGTGTCTTTTCCCCCACTTATGTACCCTTAGAGTTCAAGAACCAAAAAGAAGAAGCGTTCAGCATCCTTCAGACATTGAACTGCTGCTCCGAGACTACCAGAAGGCACGAGAGGAAACCAAGACTGAAATTGCACGAGCAAGGGACAAACTTCGGGAGAGAGCTGAGCAGGAAAAAAGGCGTATTCGGGAGCAAATATTTTCTCAGTTACAGAAGGTGAGCATTACAGTGGGAACTGTTATGCATTATTCAGATACGTGCATTTTTTTTAAGAGAAACTTTTCCATGGCTAAGAATTCTCCTCTTGGATACACATCAGTGTAGAAAAAGTGAAGAATCAAATACAAATTTGTGCTTAAAAACCCCTCAGTAATACTGAACTGATACTGCTTGTGCTTCTGAACTACAACTTTCTGAAGCCACATTTTATTTACAAGAAACTCCTGGTCTTTTCTTATCGAATGAAGCTTACACAGCCATCCTGTGGGGCATCTGCCCAGCCTAGGGAAGAGTCCTGAATTTATTTCAGTATATATTTAAACGCAAAGACCTCTACTCTTTTCTTTTTTCTATTCCTCTTTTTATATTTTCCTCCTTGTGTGTATTTGTCCTGTATTTTTTTTTTTCTTCTGCATGTTGTTACCCATCTTGCACAGTCCAAGAATGTGCTTTATTTCTCCCAGAAGCAAGGACAGTACCTTGTTAGGATGTGGCTGTTCTGCCTGGTTTCTGACTATATTTTTAGGCAGTAACCTCTATCGCTGCCTGACAGCGCAGCTACAGCCTCCTCTCCTCATACAAAATGAGAATGCTCATTTCATTCCTCTGCACCCTTTAAGGCACTTTGAATTCAGGCACCTTCACTGGATGACTGGATCTGACTGCATCTGCTGCCATATTTTTTCTTGTGATATATACTTGTGAAATACTTTACCTGAGTTGGAAAACCAAACTTAGAATTGCCTGTGAAAGTATAAACCCTCCTGAAGTTCTTGGCATTTTCTTATTATGCAATTTTTATTTCATCTTCTGGGTTGGCATTGATAGTTGCATTGGTTAAAGTAAAATCTTCATTCTTGAACAACTATGTTCAAGTTCAACAACTACGTTGTTCAAGTGAGTTAAGTCAGGGGCTACTCAAGGCATAGGCAAAGAGTGACACATGGGAGTGAAGAGGTATTTTTTTTCCCCTTAAAGACATCCTAGCATTGGTTTGAGATCCTGGACTCTCGTATGTGAAGAACAGCAGCAGAAGCTGCATTTTCCCAGGCTGTTGGGTTTTGCTCTATGGTTTGTGTAATCTTAATCTTTCCAGTGACCCTGATTATTTACTACTTCTGTACAGCAACAGCTTTTGTCTTGACAACCCTCCTTGATGGTGAGGGGTCTGGAGAACAAGTCCTGTGAGGAGAGGCTGAGGGAACTGGGCATGTTTAGTTTGGAGAAGAGGAGGCTGAGAGGAGACCTCATTGCCCTCTACAACTACCTGAAAAGAAAATTGTAGAGAGGTGGGGGTTGGCCTCTTCTCCCAAGAGAATAACAACAGGACCAGAGGGAATGGTATGAAGCTGTGACAGGGGAGATTTAAATTAAATATCAGGAAGAATGACTTTACTGAGAGGGTGGTCAGGCCCTGGAACAGCCTGCCCAGGGAGGCGGTGGAGTTGCCATCCCTGAAGGTATTTAAGAAATGTGTAGACATGGAACTTCAGGGCATGCTCTAGTGCCCGAGATTATTTGTTTGTGGTGGGGTGTTGTGTTTGGGGTTGTGGGTGTGGGGTTTAGTTGGTGGGTTGGGTTTTTTTGTGTGTTTTTTTTCTGGTTTTCGTGTTGTTTTTTGTTGTTGTTATTTTGTTTTGGGTTGTGGGTGTGGTTTTGTGTTTGTTTGGGTGTGGGTGTTTGTTGTTTTTGTGGGGGTTTTTTTGTGGGTTTTTTTGTGGGTTTTTTTTGTGGTTGGACTCGATGATCTCAAAGGTCCCTTCCAACCACTAAGATTCTGTGATTCTGTGAAAGAAAGTTGTGCAACTTCCTATTATTCATCTTTCAGGGCTGTTACTGATTAGGCTGGCTGTTGTGGAAGGGGGTCTGTGTGGTGGTGTTGTTTGTAACACTCTGGTGCCTATTCCAGGAAGAAGCCAGGCTGAAGACTCTCGCCAGTACAAGCACTTTGTGTACAGGCTCCAGCCTCAGCCTCTCCTCTGGCCCAACATCTGGCTACAACAGCAGCAACGCTGCCACCTACACTGCCAGCAACCCCGGCAGCCAGGAAGGACAGGTGAGAAACCACCCGAGACTGAGTCTCCTGCTGCTTCACCAAAAACAGATAATAAGAACAGAGGCCCATTTTGAGATGGTGCATATTCTGTCACAGCTATGGAGCAGGACAAGTCTGTGTCACTAGTGCACAGACAGGTGACACGGGGTGGAGGGAGTGTTACCGTGTAAGTGCAAAGGACAATGACACTTATTTTTCTGAGTGGTGTTTAATTTAAACTCGTAAAACCCCGATAGTGTCACTATTGCCAGTAATGCCACTATCTGTCAAGTGGTGTAGAAACAAGCCTTTTCTTGTGATAAACCAGAACCTGATATTCTCAGTGTGCTTCCCTCAGTGATGCATACATTAACTTAAGAGTTTGTGTGTGTGAAAATGGCCTTTAATGGTTACTTTTTGGTGTTTGCATCAAAACTCCCATTTGGTTGCTGCATTTCCCAAGTCAAGGTATTATTTCATAACCAGGGGGAAGGCAAAGGAGTTACTTTATCATAAAGAAAAGCCTCCAACCTTGTAATGCAGATTTGCTACAAACAACCCACTTGCTGTGTAACTTATTTTTCCCATTTCACACCGAAACCTCCCATTTCTGCTCTTTCTTAAACCAGGTGTCTTCTGGAAATGCTTTATTTTCAAGCGATACAAGAGGTCGCTCAGCTGTTAGAAATAGTCAGCTTTATGTGTTAGAGCAACTGCAGAAGGATTCGACCTTTGGTAAGTAAAACACATGTTGGCTTATGTTTGAGTTGTATTCCGAAACCTAATGAGATGCAAGTTCTTACTTTTATCCTCAAGACTGGTGTGTCACACTTTATTTTATTAGCTTCTATGTGGTAAATAACTGTTAAACTTGAGTAATGCGAGATGTAACCTCGGTGCAATTACCAATACACGGATTGTCTAGACAAGGGATGGTATCTCCTTCCTTTCTTCATCAGGACCAGGTGGATAGGGTGCTCCAGTGGAAGGTGTAAGACCCTGCAACTGCAGAATAGTGGTGGGTTTCCATTTTACTTATTCCCCTACAGCTTTTTCTTTGTTTGTTTCCTGCAGAAAGCAGCAGAATTCAGCCACCCCTTCCTGCCAGTAGCATCAGCTGCAGGTTCACCCATGGATTAACCATTTCTGTCAGCTCCTCTTCAACAAAAGGATACCAAGACTTATCCAAACACATCCTGGCTAATGCTACCACTGAGGTCAGTAAATAAGCATCATTTTCACTTATTCCTGTGCCTCCTACTGGAAGGTGTAGCAAAAATGGGTGGGACAAGCCTTGTTGTTCTATACTACCAATAGTTACCCATTTGTCAGTTAGAGAGACAGACTGAGACATCTTAAATGTCAGGGGAAAGTGAGCCCAGGGTGCAGCAGTGAGGCTCAGAAGAGACTGAGATGTTTGAGTGAAGCTGGTGAAACCCCTCTAGCATCCAAGAATTCCTACAGTGCAAGTTTTAGGTGACAAGATGTGTGTGTGGTTGGTAAAGCCAGCTTAGTAGTTGGAGTAGAAGATGATAGTGTAGCAGCACGTAAAAGCTGAACACAGCTTTATGGTTGATGCAGCTTTGTCTTACCTGTATCTTTGTCACCAAGGTGATGGCAGCATGCTCCCATAACCTGAGGAACCTCTACACCTGCCAAGCAGCAGCTGGTTGGAAGTAAGTTTATGGTGGGTTTTTATAACGGGAGGCCTTTTTATGTACTTGGCCCTCTTGTGAGCAAACACTTTTCATTTCTCTTTGATAGATACCAGTGTACAGAAAAAGAGGTGCTGGTTTATTACAAAGTCTTCCCCTCAGCCACCAGGCACGGGTTTCTGGGCGCAGGAGTGATAGAACGACCTCTTCCCTCCGTGTGGGGGCTGGTGAGAGACCCTGGCAAGAGGCACCTCTACGACAGGACTATCAACACAGCCCGAGTACACAAGAAGGTGACCAGCCATATTCAGCTGGGTGAGTATCAACACGAACTCCTGGCCACCATTATCAGTAGGTACCTTCTCAGCTCCCCTTGTCAGCCAGGAAAAACGTTAGAGGTATCTTACTTCATTTCTTCAGGTTTAAATAAACAGTTTCATTTTTTTAATATTTGTAAGATTTTTCCAAAGTAAAAAAGCGAGTACAGCTCGCTGCAGCTGGAGACTCGGGTTTGAAAGTCAAAATGAATCTTAACTGGCCTGAGACAGCATCTTAGTGACACCTTACAGCATATTAACTACAGCTCTGGGGCAACAAGAAGTCAAAATAATCTACAGTATGTAATACTGTATGTATTTAAGGGGTGGGGGAAAAAAGCAATAAGTTAAAGCTGTCAAAAGTCTAATTCCTCTTTTTTTGTTGTTGTTCTTGGGTGGTTTTTTTTTTTCATAGTGTATTTAGTGACTGATACCTCCCTGTGTTACCTAAAGCAACCCCGGGATTTCTGCTGCATTACTGTAGAAGCCAAAGAGGTAAAGTGACCGTTCTCTCTGCAGCCTGGAGAAGTAACAGAGGAGTAATTAACAGAGGAGTAATTGGTGTGAACTCACGGTGCAAGGACAGAGGCGAGGAAGAAGCCTTTGTCACCTCTCCAGCAGTGCCAGTGCAAAGGAAGAGAAGCCATGCTGATGTGACACCAGTGAATTCTGTATAAAACCCTCCTGTGAATGACAGTTGTTGTCAACCAAACCCCATTAGGCAGTAACACAAGTGTTACTGAGGATATTCTGGTTGCAAACATGCAAGATTATAACAAAAATTACTTCATAAATAACATAAGAAATATTATTTCTTGTTAAAATGAGAAATATGGCTCGTGGCAAACAGAAAACCTTGCTGTATGCATGGAAAATGTTTCAAATTGTCATTTTGCCACTTTGTCCTGTGCAGGAGAACTTGTCTGTCTTGGCCGTTCAGTCTGTCTATGATGCCTCCATGCCTCACCCGGGGAAGGAGGTGGTGAGAGGGGAGATCTTGCCCAGTGCCTGGATACTGGAACCTGATGTGGTGGATGGAAGAGATATCACCAGAGTTATTTACATGGCACAGGTAAGACTTTGCTCTACGTCCAATTGTGAATGCAAATATCAGAGAGCTGGAAATAACAAAAAATATAATCCTTACGCTACGGCTCCGTGAAGTTTATGAAGTGACCATAAAAGCCACCTCCACACTGTCATCTGGCCTCTCATAACGCAGAGAGCCTGTTCTTAGCGTTGTGCTTTAGCACCTGGGCAAAGGTTTGACAGCATTTAAAGCTGCTCCCTTGGATACCAAGACTCTTCTGTAAAGGTTTATTAGCAAATTTAGCACATATTGTGTTCTCACGGGGTGAGCCAGTAATGGAGAGTCTTGTTTGCATTTTCCACCTTGGGTTACACTATTTTCAAAATGCATGGAAATACTTACTGTTAACTTTTTCTAACTGAAACCATTCATTCTTCACACTCAATAGAGAAGTCGCCCTTAAAAGAGAAGTCAAGATTAGGATTCCAGGTAAGCAGGAAATAATCCTGCTGTGCATTTGTGACAGACTCATCTGAAAAGCAGGCTCTCTCTGAGCCAGTGGTACTGAGTACTTAAAAATAAATTACACACATTACAGTATTCTCTTCCGGACATTTTTAAGTGCTTATCTAAGAGCTAAATGCATTAGTCCTATAAACTTATCTATATTAAAATGTGCTTTTAAGATGCAATTTAAAAAATATTATCTTTAAATTATAGCAGTTATAGTATATCCATTTTTACAATGCATATGTGTAAAGTTTATGCATTTTTAAACGTTATATGCATTTTATATTTTAAATTTTGTATTGTATTTCGGTATATGCATATACATTTTCAGTGACACTGTATCTGTCTCAAACCAGTAATATTTAATCCAAGCTCAAACTCAAAAGCAGAGTGGGTCGTACCTGCTGAGAGTAACATCAAATAGCAAAGCTTTGAAAGTCTGGGGAGTAGTGGGGAGGAAGAGCTACAACCTGCACAGCAGGGACAGCGTTTGGGCTTAACACGGACTCGCAGCATCAGAACTATTCCAAAACTGGAGAGTAGTTTTGTTCAAAACCAGGTACCAACCCCAACGCGTGGCCTTTCTCCTCCTTCCTGCAGGTGGATCTCGGTGCCCCAGCCATCCCCGCGAGGCTCCTGAGCTCCATGGCTAAGCGCCAGCCCCTGGTGATCGCCCGGCTGGCACACTTCCTGGCCAGGTAGTGTTTGTTTGGGACAAAACTGGACGCTCCACAGCGGCTGAAAGCTCAAGCAGAGACACCTGTAAGAGTGATGTAAAACCCTGGCTGAGAAGACAGTCACAACCAAGGCTCCAGCTGCTAACGTTGGACTATACAAAAGGCTAGTTAGACAAAAAGGATCATTTACTTTGGCCAACGCTGCTCAGAAGAAACCCAGCAAGTTTTATGGGGAACCTGTCCTCCTGGAGACAGCTGTGGGAAAGCTGCACGGCTCAGCTGGCTCTAGGAAGAGACTTGGCTTTACAACAGCCAGCATCTTACATGCAGAAGTCTATTTTTTGTTTCCAGGGAGCTTCAAAGATCAACCTTCTTTAGGAAAGTTTAGGCAGCAGTGGGGAACAAGGCAACGGCAGCAACGAAACGCACTCCAGACTGGAACCAGTATGTGTGTGGCTTGAAACCTCGTGCCAGCTCTTGAGTAGAGCTGCAAAGCCACTTTCTGACGTTGGGCTCAGTGTGGAATGCAGAATTCCTGTGGTGTAGATAAACCCTTTACCTTAGCTGGGCTGGCTGCACTCCCCTGCAGAGGGGAAGGTACAACAGCACGATACCCACTGGTCCCCCCTCACCCTGGACAGATTTTGATCCTTCCCTGGCTGACCAGCTGCAGCTGGCACACGCTGCACTGGGAGGCACCGGTGGGACCCACCACCCCTCAGGACACTGCAGGTTTTACTGCACTGCAGAATCAGGTGCTTTCAAACACAGAAACCAAACTGACAGTTGTAAACAGCAACACTTTGTCATTACTAAGGAGTAGTACCGAGTAATTAGCTTGTTTCTAGAATTTAAATCCTGCAAGTAAGAGCAGCTTCTTCCATCAGTCCTTCTACACTTTTACCCAAACAAAGAGCATTAAGAGTTGGAAGTGGAGCCTGGTGACAGCTGTCCCACTGACTCTTACTGTTCAATTACCTCGTGGCATTTCTGTTGAGCTCAGTCCAACAATCCTGCTGCCAGGCCTCACACCTCTCTTCAACGCGCTCCCTGGTTTGGTCACACACGTTCCTAAAATTAAACAAAACCACAACCAGCTCCAGTATCTAAATAACTTCATGTAGTTCTTCAGCACAACAGTAAAGAATCATTTTAGGTATCTCGTCTAAGCAATAAGAAAATGCTATGATATGCTTTCTTTAGCTCAAAAAAAGCCCACGTTGTTCAAGAAGCTGTTGCACTTTAGCTTTGTCAAGTAAGAAATGTGTATTCAAGCATCCACCTTTCCCGAGTTTCTGTCAGTAACAGGTGCATTTTCCCAGCACAGGGTGTAGCTGCACTTCCCAGCTCCACGCCGAGAGCCAAGATCTACTTTTACTCTATCTATCTTTGCACAGGTGTAATTTTGGCTCTCAGCTTCTATGTTACTTCCTGTTGTTAATGTACTAAGTTTTAAAAGGAAATAGAATAGCTATTTTAAATTGATATTTAAGAAAATAGCAGTTTTGAGACATATCAGCCCAAGGCTACCCCCCGCCCTTAAACTATACCAGGAGGATAACAAAGCCTTTCACTTTACAGTTTGTTTTATCTTTAGCCACTCATGGTTACAAACAACTCTACACCAAGCTATTACTGCTCTTTTTTTGGCGAGGCTCAGCCTTTTCTTAAAAGCCTGCTAAACATGGTTCAAGTGTCACAGATTCTCCATAGCCCGAGGGAAAAGGGGCACCCCGTCACAAATTTTTCCGCAACTGAGCGAAAAGACAGATTTCCTGATTTGCCACCGGTCACAGAGCTCCCCCCCCCCCCCCCCCCCCCCCCCCCCCCCCNNGCCCCCCCCCCCCCCCCCCTCCCTTTTGGTGGAAACCAGGAAAGGAAGGAACGAGGCAGTACTTTACTTTACTTTACTTAAAAACCCTAGAAAACACGAGCAGCAACAGGAGCCCAGGGAGGTGGCTCAGTCCCTGGTGCTCTGTCCCCGGGGGTCGTGTTTGGCCCATCCCAGAGGCGCTCGGGCCTTTGCTTTTTTTCCCTTTTATTTTGGACACGGCACTAGTGATAAAGCAGTTTTTGTAGGAAAAACATCTAGGGGGACTCCTGTCGATCAACACTACCAGTGCCTACGAAGGATAATGTCTTATTGTACAGTGCATCAGATGTTTATTTTTATATATACATGAGATTTTTTTCTATGTTTACAAATTAAGTTATTTATATATGCTTGTTTTGAAGCGGTTTTATATGCTGTCAAAGCTAAGTTTTATTTTTATTGGTATTGAATTAATGTAATTTTTTTTTTTTAATACTATCTTCAATTGATACTAAAAAGCCTATTTATATAAATGTTTTCTTTTGCAAATATAACATTTTATGGTACCTGTTAACGTACGGCATCGGTTTGTTTGAAGGGAAGAAATAAAAACCCAGCAAATATCTAATTTGTTAATCTACAACGGGCAAAACCCAACTTCCTGTAAGTTACTGCTGAGCAGTAGATGATCAAACCAATTGTGTTGTACCACCTACTGCTGCGTCTCTGCTCTTAATCAAGATTGCTATTTTCATATCCACAATAAATGGTATTTTCTACGCAAGGAAACGTGCCCCGTGTTATATTTTGCTCCAGCCTCAGGTACCCACCTCTAGAACTGCACTGGACGGAGGAATAACAGAAAGGCTGCCTCGTGACTAGAGATGGGGGTTTCCTACTCACCTGCTGAGGAAGAGGGAGGGCCAAGAAACCAGTCACTGCTTCAGCTTGGCTTCTGTGATGCAGCACCTTGTCCAAGCAGCAGGGTTTGTTCTGTTCTGTAGCGAGGCACTGGCTGAAGCTTCCTCCCGAGTCCAGTCACACAATTCCTCTCACCTGCAAGCCCAGAAGGAAGTTAACATAATGCCATTTTTTCCTCATTTCCTTTTTTCCCCCCAGTAAGGAAGGCCGAGAGGGGGCAGGCCCCACACTCTGTCCCAGCACATGGGGAGCAGGTAGGATGCTTGAAGCACTGGCACCACAGAGAGGGTGAGGCAGCCCCCCGAGAGCAGTCCCCCCGCTGGGCACCCCCACGCAGGGACCCAAGACTGTTACAGAGCCAGGGTCTTCTTTACAGACCGACCACTGGGACTGGAGTAACAGCACTAAGATGTAAGAACATGGAAAAGAGGTGTTTCTTACCTGCTGGCTCCCGCTGAGTAATGCCTGCCTTCTGCCCAGCAGGGCACAACTCACGGCCCCACGGCCACCACCAACTCACGGGAAGGAGTAAATCACTCCTGGGGCTTGCCCAGCTTTTAAATAAAAATTTCCAAGCCTGTTGTATTAGAGACAGATAATTGGGGAACGTGGATGTCACACAAAAAGCTGTGGCCACGGTATCCATGCAAACTATTGGCATGCCCAAATTAAGTCAGATCCAGGGTCAAGAGCACTTTTTTTACCATTATGGATTCCAGCTGCTTCCTTCCACCACACCACACCTCCTGTGCCTTAATAACAAAATACTGTTATATTCAATACAAGCAAAGCAGCAGGAGGCCAGACAGCAGAGATCACAACACTTTCTTGTGGCAATGCTTCGTGGCAAGACACCCTTTTTTTGTACTTTGCCCCAATACACATAGGCACTCTCTCTTTATATATATATATATTTATCTATATATATCTATCTCAACAGCTTAAACACAAAAGAGGACATTGAATCATGTTTATTATGACAAACAACAACTTTTTGATTGAGATCCATAGCAAAAAGGTCACATAACACTCAGCCTCGGGGAGGGGGCAGGGGACGAGACGGTGGGATTTCAGTTTGTAATCCCCTGTCCTGGCGGGGGACACAGCCCCTGTGCCTGGCACCTCTGCTCCCCTCACATCAGGAAACCCCCCACAGACACGGGTGGACCCTCCCCAAACCCCTCACCGTGGGGCTCAGGAACCGAGTGGACAAATAGCTCAGCCCCAGTAAGACACTGGTTGCCCCACGGGCTCTCTCCCTGTAGCACCTGTTTTTAACAGGAGCCACAGTTCTACCTCATTAGTTCTGTTTGTGGGTTCTCTTCAAACACTGACTCCCAGATGTCACCTTTTCTGGCCTTACGGAGGAAAAGGTAAGTAAGTTAATCAGCAAGCTAAAAAGGCCTGGCCTTCATTTTGTCCAGATGTTGCTCTTATGCATCACAGTATGTGCTTTCTGAAAAAAAAAAATTAACCACCCCAAACCCACACTAATAAGATACTCCTAGACAAAGGAAATAACATCCTCACTGCTATGGGGGGAAAAAAAAATAATTAAAAAACTCCCTTGAGAGAGCTAATGAGCCCCTGCTGCTGTTCTGCTGCCCGCCAACTGTTCCCACCCCAAAGCCCAGTTTAGGGAAACACTTGAGGAGGGGGCAGGTGTGAGCGGGAAGTCCCACCTGTGGTGGTGACTACGCAGGGCAAGGAACACCCACTGTCCTCCAGGAAAAGGATTCCTTTCAAAACCTGCTCTGCAGAGGCTGGCACAGCGCGGTCACTACTGGATTTGTCTGTTCTTCCAGGCTGGAGTTTTCCTGCTGGAGCACTTCCTGTCTGATAAAACCCAAACTCAAGGCAAGAAGGATTATAAAAAGCAGCGAATATCAGCCAAACGCCATTTATGTTTGCATACTATAAAAGTGTCTTAAAAAATACTGTCATCTGTCTTCAGTAAAAAATATAAACAGATATTTTCTCCCTTATTTCTATTAAAAAACCCTGGAAATTACAAGTCCCCTTTCCAAGAGGAAATGGAAAAACACTTAAGCATCTCCATCCTTTAAGAATAATGCCATCAGTGTTCTGGTGTATATATTTAATATGGTTTAACTTCTAAAATGAATCTTTAAAAAAACTGAAATCAAACCTTTGAAAGTGAGCTTGCAATGAAAAATAAATATAGGCTCGTCTCCGCGTCACACAGGTTCACCTCCTCCTGCCCTGACAGGCCTCTCGGGCTGTGTTAAGCCAGTGAGTGTGAGAGATCACAGCACGTGAAGAGGAGGGACAGCCACCAGGAAACCATCTCTCTGATCACACAGTGACTTGTCCACGTGCATCAATTCCTGGGTTTGGCCAGAACCTGTTGCTGCTGTCTATGCTGCTGTCTAAAAAAACAGCTGCTTTGAGCCACGATCAAGGTGCTTAAAGGACTTTTTACTGGGAGATCCGTTTGCTGAGGTAAACCTTTCAGCATAGTCACCACGGCAAAATGTCCACCAACAGAAAGACCAGTGCAGGTTTTGCACAAAGTGATGTCTCATCTGCAGTGTCCTCCCAGCGAGGAGCTCACAACGCCTTCAGAAACACAAAAATTCCATTTGCATCTTCAGTAGTCAATTTTGTCCAGAGAGAGTCCCCCTCCACTAACTTTGTGCTGTCAGGGTACCTAGAGACCGTCTGGTCACCTCACAAGGGCGGGTCCTGGTCTCTTCTGTACGATGTTCCGGTACAAATACTCTGGGCAGCATTTCCAGTTCTTTTAAGAAATCCTGTAAAGAACAGATACAAACCAGAGAACCCTTATTAACAAATGTCAACAAGGAGGCTTAACTTCACTTTTCTAGTAAAGAACTTTACAAGGTTAAACATGTTGATGGTTTTCCAGTGCAGAACCCAAGACAAGCTATAAAACTGCAAAGATGAGCACCTGGAGGTCTACGTGGTCAGTCTCCCTTTTAATCCCCAAACCCTTCTCAGAGAAGATCCCTGTCACAGGTTAAACATCTCCAATATGCAAATGCTCACACTCAGCAGCCTTGAAATACTGCCCATTTTTATCCGAGGAGCCGGGCAGTTTCCTACATTTTAATCCTGGGTAGAACAGTCCAACTCCTCTCCCGTTCTGGTGGTGGGAGGCAGAGAGGTTTTTGTGCAAGTCAGCTCAGCTAAGACCCTTCCCCACGTGTCGTGCTCAGCTGGAGCTCAGCAAATCCATTCAGGCTGGAGCTGAGAGCCAGTAACTGAGCCAACTTGGAAATGTGTCTGCTGCACAGGAAATGCTGGGATTCACACAAGGACCAATTTTCAACCACACACTACTAACAGCAGCACTTGATGGAAGCCAGTCCTGCTGCTGCATTAAGCAGGAACTATGGACAGGGGAGGTTATGGGCTCCATCTACACGAAGCTTTATGTTTATGTGGCTTTACTTCTTATTTCACTTATTGTTCACATGCATCTCATTACTTACTGAGGGCCAAGGGAGCTCCTGGAGGCTCTTCAGGCAACTCTCTATTTCATCAGTTCCCATTAGGCCATGTTCTATGAGACCACGAAGCAAGAAAAGGAACAAATCCCACTGCAGAAGAGAAAAAAATAGCCCAGTATTGTATGAACAATAGTTCATACATTGTATCTTACCATAAAGCCTCAACGTCTCTCAGTTTCCAAATACACCAAGTATTTAATTCTTGTGTGTTCAAGAACAGCTTGAAAAATTCTTTTCTTTACCTTCTGAAATGAGCTGATTTTAGCCTGGAACTACAACAGGGCAATTTCCAGCTCCAAGGCTGGGGATCTTGTAACAAGGAAGCACGTGCAAAAATAAAAGCTGATAAAAGACACGTGGATGCAGCCAACTACAAAAATCACACGTGTTCAGGCCTCAATCCCCCAGGCCAAATGGGCCATTTTGCCATTTGTTCCTAAATTAAACCATGCCTTCCTGACAGCCCCCAGACAGGTATCAGGCCCTGGCAAGTAGGGCACAGTCCCCTTTCTCTCTGCCCTTGCAGGAAGGAGGCCAGCTCACAGCAGAGCAAACCCTGCTGCCCTCACTCCCACGAGCCACCCCTCACCCCACGGGCAGGCACAGCCTCCTGCAGGAATGTACCCGAGGAGCAGAGTGGACAACAGCTCCACAGATGGGATGGGCTTTACCTCTCGCTGCTTAACGTCTGCGAGATAACCCATGTTCTTCCTGCTGAAGATCAGCTGCACAGGAACAGGAGTCCCAAAGTCCTCCTTCCAGACAGAAAGCATCAGTTTCAGAAGGCCGTAGGTGGGATTGTTCTTTACACGCAGCCTCTCGGAGCTCTTCTCTGGGGACTTGATCCTGAGATTCAGAGGAACACGATCTGAAACTGTAGGAAAAGAGACAAAGGTGAACCTCTGTGCCTGCAGTATTTTCCTTTTACTTCATCATCTCGGTCCAACAGCACATTCTGCATAGCTGGTACCTGAACAATCACTGAAGTAAGAACACTTGTGAGTGTAAAGCAGTGGACCTTAGAGGCCTGGACTTTAGAAACATGCAAAATGATGAACTTTGAAACCACAAGAACAAGTATCACATCAGAAGAGATTTATATAGTCAGATAAAGAATACTTTTTGGTCAGCATATAGCCCCCAAATCTTGAAAGATGACTGAGTAAATAAGTCAGTCTAAGGTTCAATAAAAGAAGACCTCAGCATTACTCCAAAAGAAAGGAAAGTAACACAGTAAACCAACATTTTAATCTGTTTGTAGATTTAATAGTTGTTCATAGTCTTGCCTATAGGCAGAGCTGCATAACTGTGCAGCTGCAAGTAAAGCAGACCAGTGTTTAACTGCATCTAAACACACACAGAGGGAAGTTACCAGCTCTTCCTTGGTACAGACGAACGGATGGGGCAGATTTACATTGCTGCCCCCCAGAATGACATTTCACAATATTCAGATGTGAAATTCAGAGAATGAACCATGTATAAAACTTCTTAAAAAGGTTCTAAATCTAGGAAATTAGAAGGTTGCCAAGGCAGAAGACACGTGCATCCAGATCACTAACTCCCGCTGAGAAAAATATTGTATTTAACACATTAAAGCAAGAGAAAATAACAACCCTAAAAATGCTCAGAGAAGTCACGATTCACAGAAAACAAGCTTTTTCCATTTTTGCCACAAAATATAATTTAAGAGAACAGGCCTACTTTTAGGGGAAAAACACTAAACACACACAGAAGCTGCAACTTCTCAGAGGCAGAAATACTGGAAAACAAATCACATATTTAAACTAAGGTATCCATAAATAAAAAACAATGGAGATGTGAATAGAACACCAGATGTGAAGGATGGGTAGTCACAGTATAATGCTGTTTAGCAGAAGGTAGAAGGGAACAATAGCAACCACCCAGATTGACAGAAAAAAAATCTGCAGACTCAATGACACCAAAAAAAAAAAAAAAAATCAAACACCCATGAGCTCTAAATAGTCAAGTCTCTGACCTCAAGGATTTAAGAGAACTGTAATAAACTGTTTAAGACTGAAGACTGTTATCATGACTGACTTACCCAGCAAAGAAGCCAACTCAACCGTGCACTTTGCCAGCTGCTGTTCTGATGTTGGACACATGAACTGGAAAACACACCAAAAAAAGTTGTATTTTTTTCTCCACAGTGCAGACTGGACACAGAAGGGCTTCACAAGGGACAAAAGTATCGTAACAGAGCAGGCTATTTACAGCAAGAAGCACAGAGCTGTAATCAGAAGACCATTAAAGACTGAAAGACAAGACAAGATGATATATGAAAAGAGGATCCACAAAGGACTGGATCCTCCAGGATCCAAAGTAACTAAGTACCAAGCAGATCTCTACAGTATAAAAACCACAGTGCAACTTTGTCACATCTGAGCTCAGGCAAAAAACACTGAGCTGAACTCAACTCTGTGGCAAGGCAAGGCAAGCTAACAAGTTTACAGGTCAGAAGACAGCTCAAAGCGGTCCGAAAAAGAGTAGTTTTGATGTTTCTTTACTTCTAACCTTTCTGCATCGAAGCGTCTGGCTCAGTCTTCCCAGCAGGCACTCCAGCCAGACGTAGTCAATCACTTCACCCTCATCCCGCGGGCCCACAGCCACACACAGCACATCCTTGATGAAAAAGAGAACAGCAATTCACCTATTAGTGTCCTGCACGCCCAGTTCATAGTCCTCAGGTCCTCATTTAAATAAAAAAAAGGAAATAGTATCAGCTAATCCCTTCCTCACTTCATAAGGCTGAATTTTTTTACCGTCTTGCCTAGGTCTGATGTTCTACCATAGTTCTCACTAATGTTATGAAGTCAGTGAGGGCAACCAGTTCATCTTGCTTAAAAGAAACTAGCTCTAAATCTCTGGATAGATCCGAGTGCAGCAAAGCAAGCTGAGGGTAAAAATGCTACAGAAATCCAGAGTTTTCTCACATGGTCAAGGCAGCTTCAGTGTCAATAAAAGCTGAGTATGAAGAGCACTAATATAATTATGGCATGAAAACTAGTTTAGCAAAGTTCACATGTGGTGATCGAGTAATGATGGTAATCCAGCACCAGCAATTTACCACCCAATAGACACCAAGGATGGAAATAAAAACAATTAAAAAAAAAATATATATTTTAAAAGCCCCATCTGAAGAAGCCACAAAAAAAACCTTCAAATAACAACAGTTTACAGAAAAATCCCTTGGTTTCATCACACTCCTTACCCTTCCTCAAGTAAGGAAGCATTAAAGGATGTGTAGTCATTCTTACACAATTGCTGGGAACACAATGACAGTGAGATCCATTATTATTGCTCAAAAGAAAAGAAGCAGCAACAAAAATAGGAAGAATGCATAATGGTAAAAAGTGAGGTTTTTAGAATTCTTTTCCTCCTGGGTTACTCACACAGATTATATAATTGCATGAATTTTTCAAGAACAGTGACCTTTTAAAAGCTTAAAAGAGACCAAAATGTAATTTGAACCAGCTTGAATAGAAAATTTCTGTGATCTAGGGTTGAAACCAAGTCCATAGCATTGCTTTCTTTTTAAGGTATCTTGTTTCTCCCTAATGAAGCTGAGTGAAGGTGCAGATGCAGACTGGCAAAAAATCTTCCAGATTCATACAGATTCACCTGACGCTGAATCCAATGCAGAATTCCTGGTGTATAAGATGGTGTCTATAATTCCTGGTGTCTATCAAGTTCTACAGAACCTGGACTATCTGCCAAGTTCTACAGACCTGAAAGGACCAACAGGAAATACTTACTCTCAACAGAGACCAGCAGACTCTCCATAAAAAGAGCAAGTCTACAAAAAAAGTAGCTGACCTGCTGTGCTGACTCTGCAGCATACAGCTGCACCCAACGCTCACCACCCCATGGTTTCTATGCTACACCCATCAAAAAGGTGACTGCTGTGCTACCATAAATCCTGTGAGACAGTACTCCTCACTGGGGAACTCCCATCTACACACAGACAGCAAACAGGGGGATACAACAAAATGCAGGAGACCTTTCTACTCTGCTTCCTAAACACTCCCCACAGCCAGTTCCTTCCAACTAGAACATCCCCTTTTAAAAAACAAACAAACAAAAAAACCCCCACAAATAAACTCCACCATGAAAAATAGAAAGGGAGTTAGGGCAAGCCAGGAAGCTAACAGTCTGTACCTTAATTTCGTTGATGATATGGGAGGGAAATGGAGCACAGTGCTGACAGCCTGGAGGGCAGTCCCGTCTCAGCTCCGGAGCATCCTCCCCAGGCAAGGGAAGCCCTGGGACTTTCAGCATCCTGTTGAAGGTTGCCTTCACTTCTCTCTTGATGAGTGCTACAAAGAACAGGGAACAAATCCTGTCTGCTTCCTGCTTTTCTCTCCAGTGAGGCAGGCAACAGCTTGTAAACACTACCTTTACCTATCCTCCCATTCCAAGGGCTGTAGGGAATGGACAGTTTATACTTTCAAGCTCTTCTCACTCTAAGCTCCCATTATATTTAACTGGCAGAGGCACAGGTGCAGCCACCCGTTACCACCAGGTACCCCTGGCAACTCACCTCATTTTCCATCAAAATATTTCAGCAGGTTTAATGCAGGCAGTAGCTAAGCCAGGAAGCAGTGCCAAAGTAGAAAGCTGAATCAGCATGAGCATACCAGTTCAACCACTGTGCCCATGAAAGCCATATGCTTTCTACCAAGGTTAAGTTTTGACCAGCATCCAAGACACTAAACTCCTGCTGCTGAATATTTTTCCCCAGATTCTTGGCACAACCTCCTGAAACAGTGGACTTTCAGAGAGATTCTGGAGAGTTGCCAGGGCACTATTACAGAGTGAAGGACTAGAGCTGCTTCCAGCCTGCTGAGAACACACCCAGCCCGAGAGGTGGGTTTGTTTCACAGAAGATTTTAGGAGTGGGCCATAAGGTGGCTTGAGAGAGCAGCTGTCTATCCTATGCTTTTAAGTGCTATGACAGCTTCAGCCGAGATGACGTTTTCAGAAGCAGCTTCCCACAGCATTCATTCTCACCATCCTACGAGCCTCCGTAACTAAAAATCACTTACATGGGCCAAGCCTGAAAAATCCCTGAAGAAGGTTCTTGGAGCTAGAAATCATTCCTCTTATTCCTAAACAAGGAGGGACAGAGCAACTGCATGCTTCCCACTAAAAGAAAAATGAGTAGGACCGAGTACTTTATAACACTGGAATAAATTCTACCCCTTGATCTCAGACAAAAAAAATAAAAAAAATAAAAATAGTACAATACACAGGTTAGAAAGCCCAGTTCAGGGCAAGGAGACTCACCTGCAATGTTGGCAGAAAGCCAGCCACAGGCTTTCTCAGTGGCCAGCTCCACCGCAATGTCTTCTGCACTACGTAAAACCTTGGCAGGGAGGATAACAAGTGACAGGAGATTTACTACCAGCCACAGCACTATACAGTCAGTGAGAAGTCAGAAGGAAGTCTAGAGGGAAAAGGTTTCATTTTGGCATGCGCCATTTAGGCAGAGCACCCCCACCTCTGTGGGAACTGATACTCTGAGCAACAGGACTGGCTCATTTTCATTTCCCAAAACTCTTGAGGAAGCTGATGCTAAAACAAAAGCATTATCCTTGCAAGACGAATGCAATTTATACGCTCCTCTAGTCTCAACAGTTAGTTATTGGCTAGAGTATCACTTTAGCCAGAATACCCAGGGCAGCCTGGCAGAGGTGACTCTTCTTGGCTATTAGTCCTCACATGAGGGCATCAATAGATTCCATTGTCCTCAGCTATTAAGGGATAAATGAAGCAGTAATGGAAAAATGGTAACAGTCCAGACTTAAAAGTCAGGGTCTTTAGTAAATTTTAGTGAAAATACGTACTGCTGCAGATGTCTCTTCTGGCAGTAACACCCTTACCGCCTCAGGACCTTTCTTTTTGCAAAATCTGCAAGAAAAGAAAGAAAACATGCCACAGTATTACTCAAAGTTCTTGGACAGCACTCAGAGGCTCATTACTGTAGGAACTTTCACACGCTCTCTTACAGTCAAAACCAGTTGAAGACTGCAGTGAAGCAAGTCAGATCAAAAGAACCAGACAAGGAAGAAGGAATTACAAGCCACCAAGCTGTAATACTCCATTTTCCAAAGAGGGGAAATACAATAGCTGCAGGGGATGTCTGTTTGCAGCTGGATGCAGAGGGGCACACACAGCATCTGTATTCCTTCCTACAAAGGCAGGATTAACTGGCTGGAGGCAGAGCAGACAGTCACCCTAAGAGCAGAGGTCAGGATTTACGATTGCCAGAACCTGAGCAGGCCAAGCCAAAGCAGGCTTATAGATTCCACAACAAGAAGGGACAGGAAGGCACAAGTTTAAGTAACTTTTCCTCCTTACTCTCTGCCTTTGATGAGTGCCTGGGCCCCTTCCTCGTACAGATGAGCGCACACCTCTTCAAGCAGTTTGTCTTGACTAGCATCCTCCTCCTTCACTTTATCCTGCAACATGACTTCTGCCCTTTGAACCAACTCAGCTACCAGTGTTGCCCTGTCAAAAAACAAAAACAATCAGACCGACCGAAAGCAATACAACAAACATTGCAAACTGTAACCAGCTGTTTCCCCCAGGTTAGGGGGATACCCATCTCAGACTTTAGGTTTTAAGGGAAACATACTCAGTTACAGGGACCTTTTCTGAGAGCAATACCCTTACACTGATAGCAGTCAGAAACTGAAGGTGTCCACAGCAGCCTAAAACCAGTATTCCTGGTGGGCTGAAACCATTGAAATGCCTTCAACAAGTCAGACAACAGGACAGTGCAAACCCTCAGCAAGCTCACGAGTGACGTGCTGGAGGACAGGGCTGCCGTTCTGAAGGGCAAGCTGGAGAAATGGGGTGACCATGGGGTGGTGGCTGCCCACCTCTACAGGCTGGGGTCTACTGGCTTGGGGGCAGCTCTGCAGAAAAGGGTTTGGGGTTCCCAACAGACAAGCTAAATGATTTAGCAGTGTCCAAAGAAGGCCAGCCTTATGTTGGGCTGACATTAGCAACAGTGCAGCCAGCAAGTCAAGGGATGTTACCGCCTCCCCCACCACTTTGAGGCTGCATCTGGAGTACACTGCCCAGCTTTGGGACTCCATTGACAATTTGAGTGACTACTGGAGGAAAAAAAACCAAAAAACCAAACAACAAAACCAAACCCCACCCAACACAACACTAAGACAGCCAAGATGCTGGAGCACACAACCTACAAGGAGATTAGAGGACCAGTCTCACTTAGCCGGGAGAAAAGAAGGTGAAGGGAGAAGGAAGGGTTACAGAGGAGACAGAACAACATCCAGGACGTGTGCAGCTAAAGGCTGACATGCAACATACACACACTGGAACAAGGGAAATTCTGATAGGGTATAAGGAAACATTTTCCACAAAACCTGGGAAAATTAAGTGTTGGAACACAGTACTAAGAGGCTGCTGAATCCCCACACTTAGAGATTTTCATGACTCAACTGGAAAAGGCACAAAACAACCTGACCTAACTTGAACCCTGGTCCTGCTTTGAGCAGGAGTTTGGATCAGATGACCTCCAGAGGGACCCTTCTGACCTGAGATTTTCCTATCATTAGTGATAATGTTCTGAAAGGTATATTAAGTCCCAAAATACTGTATTATTTTCACATTCCCACCCTTCTCTTTGCAAGCCTTCAGAAATTCCCTTCCGTGATGCCAATGTCCCCACTGTCATAGCCTTAAACAGCCTTGGTGTTCTGCTACACAGCATACCCTGAGGGAAGCTTCCTTTCCCCCACACGCAAAATTTTAAAGGATCAACTCTTTGCCCCATTAGCATAAAGTTACTTCTTAAGTCACAAAACAGATCACCAGCACTTACTTGATGTGCTTAACACAGTTGGATCCCACCCTCTCTGCCACAAATTCAACTGTTCTCCGGAGGGAGGGAGGCTGGTTGTGAAAGAAGGCCTGTTCCAACTCTACCTGTGCGAGAGAAAAGTGCTACAATTGATTAGAGAACTCCACCCAGATCCTCCTCTCCTCAACACAGGAAGGTACAGAACTACCATCTGGAACTGTGCTAAAAGGCACACAATTTGCCCACACTAGAACTTTCAGCACCCCCATAAAATATTTTCTCCCTATTTCCTTCTAACCATTTAACCAAAGCTCATTATTAAGGTTTACAGAGCTACAAAAGCAAATTCCCAGTAAAGGGAAGAACGGGAGAGTTCTGACAGCACCTACTAGTAGTGAGTCACCACACAGTTTGTTTTTGGAAAGAAAGGATCCTCTCTTTTAATTACAGGCTGGTAATCCTGTAGGATCCTACATTTCAGTGAAAAGCGTGGGTACATTCTAACCAAAACAGAGTATGAGAAACATACCAACATCTTATGTTAAAGAAGACACAGGCAGAGAAACAGGCTAGTTGTTCCAATTGCAAGAACATTTACTGAAATTATCCAGATTTCAACACCCACATGGTATCCCAGCCACACGACTATAATGGAAGAACGAGGAGTAAGGATGCCCGACTGTTAAACACAATGTTCCCTGCTGCCTCAGGACATTCTTTTTTGTCCCCAAGCATTAGGATACCCCCGTGTACCCTACTCAAAACAAGTTACTTCTCCTGTCCTGCTTCCCTTTGTGACTCCCTAATTTCATTACCTGCAGTTTCCGCTGTGTAACAGAAGCCTTGGGCGCCAAGGCCTCTGCAGCTGTGGGAGTGATTTTCCTTATAAAGCCACCATTTTTTGCTCCACTACCAGCCACAAAAGAAGCAAGTAGTTTCCGCAGTTCACCTGTACAGAGAAACGTGCAAAAGCAGTCAAGGTCCCTGTAAGCAAGGGAACAAATCAAAACTCAAGAGAGAGACTTTCACATTGTCAGTTCTGTTTCCAGAGCAGATACTCTCAGCTCCTGTGAAAGGTGAAATTTCAGAAAAGCAGAAGGGCATCCCACCCATTTAACTGTCAGGACAGAGCAAAGCAGGTAAAGTCTCCAGAGATAAACAAGGAGGCTTCCAAAAAACTTCCCAGCACATAGGATTTGTTCAGAAGGATCAGGGAGCAGTCATTTTCATGCCTCCCTTTTTAGCATGGCAAGTCTACAAGGGCAACAAGGCCAGCAGATACACAGAATTCCAGCAGTCAGGAGAAAATACCAGGATAAAAGTCTGAAGACATGTCCGACCCCTAGAAGCTTTCATGATGCAGATTCAACATACAGTTTTCCTAGCAGCTACATCCCAAAAAGCAGAGCACTAACCCACCACTTGGGACACTACTGTCTACAGAGAGGGATTTCACCAATGGCAGTCAGATCACAGGAAAAAAGTATCTCAAAAAACAACCTGACGAAGCATCAGGGCACAGAAAGATTCTTCCCCTCTGCCTGGCAGCAGAAATACACTCAAGGATCAGAGCATTCCTCACAGTACAAACACCTCTCCCTACACACAGGATGAAAAAGTTGTACACTTATACCTTATAATGCCTCCTTCCAGTCTGTGAAGGATGAGTTTCCCTGTCCCTCTGTATTCAAGTTGAGTAGATGAACTATCCTGACACTGTAGCCTCCCTCCCTCACCTTCACCAGACACCATTCGCAGCCGCACAAGCTTCTGCAATACAACCTATCACCAAGGCTGACTCTTACACAACTGAGACCTGAAGTTGTGAGGAAGGGTAAGATAGATGATGCAAGAACTCACAGTACCAAAGGACAAATGCAAATAAAAATAAATCTATACTAATATTTATAGAGCAAATATGGATAAAATACTCACCGAGATAGGGACAGCAGGTATAAAGTAACTGTTGATCCACCAAAGGTACCGAGTCCTGGTGAGAAAAGGAAGGAAATGCTGAAAGGACACAGCAGTAAAGAAAGTCTTCAGCAAGTCAGAAATCCCATACGCGTGGTCACAGGAAGGTTGCAGAACTGCCTTTCCATGAAAAAAAATAAAAATAACTGTATTCGAAATCCACAGTAAAATTATGAGCTTTGCAGCCCAAGTGTTGAGCCCAGCCCTGTAACATCCAGCGTTGCTCAACTGCTTCTAATCACTGCCAAAGCCCAGCTGAAAGCTGCTGGTCACCGAAGGGAACCAGGACTGTTGCCACAGCTGCTACTCGTAAAAGAGAAGCCAGCCCAGGGAGGAGACTAAACGAGGCACATCTGTGGGGCATTACACCTCCACAGGTGTCTTCACTTAGGCTCAGTGGAACCCTGCACTGTGGAGTAAGGTCACCCTGGTATCACACAGCACAGCCAGAGGTATGGGAGGAAAAACAACTTCAGACCCCATCCACACAGACAGCATGTACTACACTCATTTGGAACAAAAGAGTCAGTTGATCTCTGCCACTGAAGAACTTTCTAATTAGAACAAGATATCGTAGCAAACACACTGCTCATTTTTCAAGGAATACTAAGCATTCTCTTGCATGTCTGGGAGTTGTCTGGAACATCACACATGCCGTAAACTCACCTCCTTTTCTGCTTGCTCATACTATTTTAAGTTCAATTACCCTTATGCAACTGGAAAACGGGTGACTGCAAAGACAGCAACCTTGCTCTTAAAAGTCCCATCTAACTATTTCTATTGAGTTCACCATTACTATTACTTATTTCTGGGAGGAGCTACTGTTCTCTCAACTCACCTTGTACTGCAGTGATGAGTGAGAAGGAAAACAGCATCTGATCCTCCTGCCTGACAAAAGCCCCAGAGCTGTAACACACACAATTTATATGATCCAGGATGCAACTCACTTGAGGCCCTTGGACAAACCAAGGCATCACATCCATTGGCCTACAGATGCTCAATGCAGCTGCACTGCAGCCAAGCTCCTGATAAAAATCTCAAGCTCCTAAGGCCATGGTAGATCCACCCTCATCCACAGATTCAGAGGACACGCTGCTCCACTAACTCACCAAAGCCTGAGCAGATGTGGCAGTATCCAGTATCAATCCTTCCTGCCTGACATCAGTGGTAAAAAACAACTCTTCAGGGACTGATGGGACCTGAAACAGAAACCCCAGCAGTCACAACCCAAACAGCAGTCAGTAACTTACACCATTTCTGATAGAAAGGACAGTAAAATTTCACTATCCTCACACTCACAAAAAAAAAGCTAACAAGGATCCTCTCTGCTCTAAGGAGAGCCTTTCCATAAAATCAAAGATTTTATTTGATCACACTAACATAAGCCACCTTCCTTACCCTCCCTATGCAGCATCTTTCACCTTCCCAACACATCCCTGCTAGCCAGTTACCTTGCTTCCAATTAAAGGCACAAAACACTTTTAAAAATTCATCACACATTGTCCCTTTATCAGTCAAAAAATTCCCCAGTAATTCCAGGCTGCCAGCTAGCACTGCACTCCATCTTTGTGAGAAGAGCTTCCAGTTCTCATAGGGATCAGCTGTCAATTTGCTTATAAGGATGCAAATTTACAAGTAGAGAATGTGTTTCAGCAGCAATTAGAATTCCTATTGGGAAAAAAATGTTGCTTCACACAATTCCATTACAGGAAAATAATTCTGCATTAGAATATAGAGGATTCTTTAAATGCTACACTAGCATTAAAAAGCACCAAACTACTGTTGTACAGTGTTAAAACTCATTTAAATACTCCTTTCTATAGAGTTTCTATAGAATTCTCTGCTCTTTCCTCAGAGAATTGCTGTGTGCACACAGGAGACTCTACCTGAAAAAGCCAACCCAGAACGGCAAGGATCAGCAGCTTGTTCAGGAAACTTATCTCCTTATCTTCAGAAAGGACCATTAACCTGCCACGCAGCAAAAGCAGCAAGACAGAGTGTTAGATTTCAGTAGCTCAATTTTCATTAAGGGAAAAAAATCCCAAACCCACTCACTTTCTAATTATACTATTTGTCACCATGTACACATTCCCTACTCATTGGCCAAAAGACTGGAGAGCTCTATTATGTTGTAGATATGACTAAATGCCATTCTGTTTACACTAGAAAAGCCAATGTTAAGTAACTCTCTAGAACGTGCTTCACATTTTCATCATGTATATAAGAAATAAAACTAGAGCATTATTTAGGCATGGGTGACCTTGTAAGTTTAAGCTGCAGACGTAGAATGAGCGAGTGGGGGTTTAAAGAATTTTGTTTATTTAGTGAGAAAACACCATTTAAATCAAATGTTAATCTCTGAGTTTAGGATATGCTCCCTCTGCAGACGTATGTAAAATAAGAATTGCTCATGACTTGTACAAAAACTAAAACAAGACCCAGAATGTACTATTATAAGAATCTCAAACTAGGCCCAGCATGCATTCTCAAACACCAGGCACCTTAATTAAGCAAGCAAACCCTTACAGAAAAGTTCTTGACAAATATCCTTTCCCAAGCTCTTACCTGTATACCCGCAGCAAGAGACAAAATACTTTCCTGTAGTAATCAAGGAAAGGAGCAATGTGATCCACAAGGGAAAGGTACTCCACAATCCAAGGAATAGTGAGGATAGAACGTTGATCCTGAATAGATTGTCTCAGAAGCTTCAATACATCCAGTACGGGCAGGGTCTTAGTGGACAACAGAAGGTAAAGCAGCAGCTTGAAGTTACCTTTTGATACTTAAAAATCTTAATCTATATCTTGACTTTTCTGTCTAGAATTACATCTTCTGTACAAATAAAAGGAGACTTTCTAGCTAATGAAAAAATTTATTTGCACATGAGTAGAGGTAAAAACCACACTATGGTGGCAACCACACTATGATGGACTTTCAAAAGTAAGGCCATAAGCCTGACTGCACAAGTGGAGTCAAGGTCTAAGCCCTGCCTCCTTGCATTCAGGATGATATGCTGCAGGAGATGAGTGTGACACTAATGAAAACATTCTCAGTAGCTAGATTTTAGACTATAAATACAAGACTTCTTACCTAGGTCAGAGTTCTGGGATGACAGCCCCAGATTAGCAGAAATAACAAAAGATTGATCACCTCACCACCACTGCATTGCTCCCTCCTTCCTAGCTTACACAAACTCTTCTCCCCTTTGTTCCCAGCCCCAGAACTCGCAGCAGGGGCACAGAACAGTATAACATCATCCCAGGAATGGCTGGCTTGCTTGATTAGGGCGTAACTATCATGCTCCCTCCTTGAATTAGGATACCTGCCTGTCACGTAAAAGGCCATGCTAGAAGACTTTGGATTCTTACTTGGTTTCTTAATGCTACTGCAGAGTCTTGTAAGTCTCTAGTTGGTTGCTCCACAGTGCGATATGGCAAGAAAACAAGAAACCCCAGGAACTTGGCGAGGAGTCGTAGGCTTAACAGGACCACAGTGAAACGCTTCTTTTCATCCTGAAATGAAGAAAAGCAAGATGGGGCCATGCTACCCTGAACTGGCAAAGCAACTACCTACACTGAAGGTCAACTGCCTTCGTGTAAAAGGGCCACATATCTCCATCACGGCTTTTAATAAAGGTAAGTTTCCAGAATACATATTTATCAAGCATTTCAAATTGTTTCTGCCTCCACTGCTTCATGTATGGTGAGAAGCCATATACCACTACCACTCTGCAAGCTTTTGTGAACCTTCAGCTGCTGCTTTGCTGATAGGCTATAAGCTGTGATACCTCTGATAGGTATAGATGAGTGAAGAAACATCTAAAAAGGTATCAGCAGACTACAAATTCATTCCAATTAAAATCTTTCTACATGAAAAAGTAACAGGGAGATATTGCAACTAAGTGCAACAACTGGACTAAGTTATTTCATGGATCTAGTAAAGGGTACTAGCAACCTAAAAAGAGGCTGTCACTTTTCAAATTATTGTGCATCATCTCTTATGACACAGCTCTATGAAGCACCCCAAAGCATGCAAGCAAACAGCAAGGGCCTCAGATGTCCACAACCAAGCTCAGAGTTCATTACAAAACCAAATGAAGAAGCTCTTGTCCTGCAAATACAGTGGTGGAACCTCCAGGTGACTCACCATGAATTGTGAATCAATAGGCCACTAATTCTTTGGGTACTGGAACAGCTCAGGGAAATTGCTGCCAGATGTGTTTGCTAAAAACCAAGCTTACCTGTTCATCCATATCTGCTTCCCCATCGCTGTGCTCGTGCTCCACTAGAGTAAGGCCATTCAGTTCGAGTATCTTCAGGCACAGACTATCCATCAGGTGCTGATTGAACTGGTAACTTCAGCAAAAGATGGTGAAGAGTCAGACTGGGATGAAAACAGCAGTAAAACCTCAACTAACACATTGCAAAATTTCAAGCTTGTCTCATGAGTTGTATCAAGCATCAGCAGACATCCAGTATAACAGACTGACAGATGAGAAAACCAGGGAGAATACAGGGAGAATAAACTGACAGACAGACAGACTGTTCTGGGTGACCCCCTTCTCTTCCACTCTGATTTTGTACATTTTCAAACAGACACTATTTAGCAAGTTCCAGAATAAGGATAATAACATTGATCTGTCGAAGCAGGAAGATGTCAAATAACTGAACTTAACATTCAAAACTCCCACAGATCACAACTCCTCCCTACTGTGGATTGTTAAAAACTGAATGTACAAAACCATGACCTGTAATTCCTTAGCTTCATGCACTACTACACAAGAAACACTTGGCCAGTCCAGTGCCTTTGCTCGGCAGCACTGCTTGCCTGGGCACTGGGAAATGCTGATGGCCTATGACAAGATATGGTTTTATACAAAGAAAATTATTCCCATATAGTCCAGCCTAATGTAGCCCACACAAGGACATTCTCCAGAAGGAACCTTCTTAAAACGTTCACCATGCGGCTGGCCAAGAAAACTAAGTATGTATTATGCAGCTTAGAAACATTTCTGATCTGCTCTGCCCAGGTCACACCATGCCCCAAACTCTCCAGACAACTCCCCGCTGTAAGAGCAACGTGCTGGTGTTCCCCACTCACTTCACCAAGGAAACAGCAAAAACACAGGCAGCAAACCTTCCTGCGCTGAGGATGAAGTCCCTGAAGAACTGCTGGCACCCCGGGAAGGAAGGGGGTGGACAAGGTCCTCTGATGCTCTGAGGAACAATAAATCTTTCCTGCAGCCTCTTCAGACGGCTCAGATTATCAGATCCCAGCATATTAAGGACATCCTGGTCTGGGGTGTCTCCCCAGCTTGCGCCACCACCAATAGGACCTTTACACATCTTCAAGAGACAGAAAAAGCAGTGAGGTGGAAAATTCATAATGAGGCATCGTTTCACTTCATCTCCCACCTTACATGTTCTCCCTTCCTCACAAGACTTTATTTCAGGAGTAATTCAAGTATGGCCTTCTCAGGTGGCTCATGTACAGAAGATCTCTTTTCCTCATGCCAAAACATGTTACCCATCTTGAGCATAAACAGCCTAGGGATTTTGGCAGACAGAATTCCAGGCACACTTAGCAGGTTACATCTGGATGTGTCACTCACATGGTCTCCATGAACCACTCAGAAGGATCTGTAGCCCAGTCTCCAAGGGCCATGATACTGCACTATGCATTCCCAGACCAGGTTTTCCTGCAGTTTCCAAATAAAGTTAAAAAACAAATGCCCCCCCCCCCCCCAATCAAACACATAGATACTACTCAAGACTCAAAGAATCACAGAATTGCAGAACTGTTTTATGTTGGAAGGGCAGGGACCTCGTGGATTGCCTAATCCAACCCTCTTGCTCAATCAGAGTCAACCACAGCAGGTTGTCCACAACCACATCCAATTGGGTTTTGAATGTCTCCACAGACTGGGGCTTCACCACCTTTCTGGGCAAGCTGTTTCAGTGTTTAACCACCCACACAGTAAAAAATTGTTTTCTTGTGTTCAGATGGAATTTCCTTTTTCTCAATTTGTGTCCGTTGCCTCATGTCCTCTCAGTGAACACTACTGAGATGAATCTGTCTCCCTCTTCTTTACTGCCTCCCATCAGGTATTTCTACACAGTGCTAACATGGAGCCTTCTCTTCTCCAGGATGAACAGTCCCAGCTCTCTCAGCTTCTCCAAAAAATGCTCCAGTCCCTTAATCTGTTATGTGGCCCTGTGCTGAACTCACTCTACTAAGTCAGTATCTTCCTTGTACTGGTGAGCCCAAAACTGGACACAGTACTCCAGATGTAACCTAACCACCCCTGAGTACAGGGACAAGATGAATGCTTACTTCTACACTTAAGTCAGAATTGGTTCAATGAGAGAGATCATACTAAAAGGCAACGTTTAACTATGTATTTCAAGTGAACAATTACGAGGTCCATTTATTCCAAACTGAATTCCCCTCACAAAATAACATCTTGTTACACTTCCCAACCTTTCATTTATCAGACAAATCCTCAGTCTAGGTTATTTTCTGTGTGTGTACCATAATACATGCAAGATTCTGCAAATCACTTTCTAGTCAGACACATCGGATGCATTGAAGACTCTTAGTTGCCAGTTTAAATCTTTGGTTACCTTGTGAAACCACACAGTCTTCACTAAGAACACACAGATTTAAAGGAGAGATACAGTACCTACAACTAATTAAATCCTGTTAATGCAACAAAGTCCATCTCACCTCTTTCCTATGACCTCCCTGAACACACATCAGACAGGACATTGATGCAAATTCAGGCTGCACTCCAAGAGCTCACAACTTGCTGGCCTGTGTGTGTGTGCTAATGCTCCAGGTGGGGTTTTGTGTCTGTTTTGCTATCCAGAAGGAACCCACCAATAAGCCAGCCACTTACACACTGAATTGAATTCTCCTTCTGAAATAACATCTTGTTACACTTCCCAACCTTTCATTTATCAGGCCTTGACACAAATCCTCAGTCTAGGTTACATACTCCAATCAGAAGCATCTTTTCTTTCTTTATTCCTTCAGGTACAGTGAAGTCAGACGATGTCTAACACTGGGCAAAAAAACCTGTGAACTACCACAGCGATACTGTATCCAAAAGAGGCTGTTGCAGTGCTACACTGAACCCCCACAAACTCTTTGCGGGTAGTATACTCATGTTCTCAACGAACATAACCTCTTCATTTAATAGACATCAAAATACATCCTTAAAATTTCTAAAAATTTTAACTGTTCTAAAGTTAGGCGGTCAAAGTAAATAACCACAAAGAATGAATTCTTACAGCTCATGATGTGCTCAGTGTGCGTTACTGCTGGTTTACAGAGAGTTCACCAGTAATTTATCACTGATTTGTATTTCTGGAAAAGGAAAGAAATTCTCAGCCTGAAAACTTGGCTCTCCCAAAAAATTTCAATAGGAAAATCTCAAAGAAACTTCCAAGACACTATTTGCTTTCTTAGTTTGAGGAAGGATCAAATCAGCTTTGATGCATAACTTCATTAAAAAACCCCAAGTCATTTACCTGAATAAGCTGTTTCTGAAAGAGCCTGGCAAAGTGGCTGTGGTTGCAGGTTGCAGAGAGGTGAGCCATCATAGACCTGTGAAAGAAAACATGACAAAATGCTGAATGGATCTCTGTGGTACCAAAAAAAAAAAAAAAAAAAAGTTGTTCTAATCTCAGGCTACATCAAAAGTATAAAATAAAATAATTGCTTTTAAGAAAGCGGTCTCCAAAGGCCACCTTTATAACCAAGCACTGAGCCCCATCTGCTGACCATGGAAACAAAAATTCTCCTTGAGCACCTGCAGAGCAGAGACAGCTCTAGAGATAAAAGGACTCCTCCTTTCCTGTGATGATGCTGTTATTTAAATGAGTGTTATTTAGCTCAACTCACTCAGAACAGTGAGTTGAGAGCTCATACATACACAAGTAAGAAAACAGCAATAGCAGTATTTCGGATGCCCAAAGAGAAGGAACAATTCTCAGTTTAAATCTCAGTTTTGTTTTGCTCCTGGGGTGAAAAGTCACCAAAAGTATGTGTAACTTGAGCAGGATGGTGGTTAGGACTAACACAGAAACCCACATGGCAACTGCTTTCAAAACTATAATAGCTTCTTTATAAATACTCTATTTCAATAAAACAATAAATGAACAAACAGTTTGCTTTCCATAGGAAAAGCCACAGTTGTCTTGTTTTCAGAGCCAATATACTAGAATCCCCTGAAATAATTAGAAGAGCTAAGAGCTTCTGAACATGTAACACACTTCTCCATGGGGGGGAAGGGGACTGGGAACATGAAATGCAGACACAAGTATAGGAAGAAATTCTTCCTTGCGAGGGTGGTGAGACACTGGAACCAAGTTGCCCAGAGAAGCTGTGGATGCCCCTTCCCTGGAGATGTTCAAGGCCAGGCTGGATGGGGCTTTGAGCAACCTGGTCTGCTGGAAGGTGTCCCTACCCATAGCAAGGGGGGTTGGAACTAGATGATCTCTAAGGTCCCTTCAAACTCTAACCATGCTATGATTCTATGATATATGATGACAATGTCAATATCACAACATACTGGTTGTGAGAATGGCTCTTTCTGTGATTATGAACACAGAAAGACCTAGAGTAAGCCAAATTGGGCCCTTCCCACTTATGGCTTATTTCTTTAAGATAACAGTTGATACTTTTAAGCAGAGAAGCAAGTCTACATGACCAGTATCTTCCAAGAACCACTGCTCCCTAAAGATTAGTGCAGAAGACCATTAGGGAGAACACAGAAGAGTCTAGGATGCTGCACCAGCAATTCAGCTACATTAAAGAGCTATGTGAAGGTGCATAAGACTCTTACCTGATCTTGCTGCCCAGAACTCTTTCAAAGTCCCAGCCAGTTTTTTCATGGTTATCCTCCCATTCACGCAGCAGTTCATAAAATATATCTCTGTGAATCAAGATATTTAAGGGTATGAATTCCCACTCTTCAACATCGGAAGCAACAACAACTGAATATTCAATTGCTCCTAGGTTCCCCAGCTAGAATCTACCTCAGATTAAATAACTCAAGCCTCTAAGCATTCAGATACCTTTGCAAAACTCATTAATCTTAGTGGCACTTTAATGAGTTTCCACTTGCCATGTCTTTGACAGCAAGTGCTTAAGCTCATTATGCCCAAGCTCTGAGGGAATGACCAAAACACCCATTACTAGACATACTGAGAGGTGGGAAAGAATAAGCCACATGAAATAATACCTATGAGGAGAGAAAAAAGGACCAAGACAACTTGCCATTCTCCCCTCACCCTGTTGCTGCAAGCATGGAGGGTGGTGGCAGGCAGAATAAAAGCACCAGATTTATATGCAGAGGCAATCCAGTAGGGTGACACACTGTACTGGCATTAACCACAAGTCTCAATAACTCCTGAAGAATTAGGCTGTTCTTCTCTAAAGACATTAAGCATTTAGCTCCTGCAGTCAATAGGCACAAAGACTGTTTTTTCTTTTTTAATTAGACTGAAAATCTCAAGATCTTTCTACAGTATAGCATACACGAGACATTCTTAATATCCTTTGTTCACAGTGATGGAAAGATTATACCCTGGGAGTCATAGAGTAACAGTAGAAGAAACACACCTTTGTTTCTTAAATATGTGAAATGCTCTGTCACTGGGAAAGTTGGAACGATTGTCAGTTTCTGGCTGGAAAGAAACAGACTGTACAGAGCATGGCAGCAGCAGAGAAACCTGTTAAAAATATGAAGGCAGTAATTAGACTAATACACATCTCTAATTTATCCAACAATCTGAGACCCAGAAAAAGCAAGGAAAAGACATGATGAGGAAACCAAGTACCACTAGTTAAGTTGCTCAAACACTAGCCATTTCCCAACTGCTAACTGCTAGTAAACACCAGCAGTTCCACAACCTACATTCCAGAATCACTCTGTGTTGAGAGGAAGCATCTTGTCTCTAAGAAATCTCTGCAGAACACATTGCAACCAGCATTGATACAGTGTGGAAAGAATGTTCTGCAAACAGCCAAAGTGTACCTTCAATATAGGGCTTCAGAGAACGCAGAACAGTGGCTGGCAATGCCTATATTATTATTCTTTCTCCTACTCAAGTAACAAGAGACCTTTATTTATTTGCAGCTTTAACTAAAAAGCTCAGTTATTGACATGTCCTACGTCAGTCCGACTTTCTTTACGAAGAGTAACTTCCATTTTTAAAAGACAGATGAAAGAAGATACAAAATACACTACAGAAGGATTCCCCCCATCCAGCTTTCATTTCCTAACTCAGATAATTAGATCAGGAAACCAGTTTTCACAAGCTGCATTGTCTCCTCTGAAGCATCATTTGCCCAAAAGTAGTAGTCTGTAGCTATGTAACAAATCCACTTCTTCCAAACTACATTCTGATACTGCATCTAACCCACTGTTCTTCTGGGATCCATATTTACTAGGTGAGAATCTCAAAAGCAAAAGCTGGCCCAGAGCAAAGTGCCCTGACTCCCAGCTAACAACCACTGGGCCCAGCAATTCACTCACCCGCTGACAAGAAAAAAAAACAACTTTCAGACACTTGTCAAAGTCTACATGACAAGATATTCAAAGAAGAAGGAATGAGATTTAACATCAAAGCCTTTGCAAATAAAAAAAGCAACACCACAAAGGTTTGGAGCAACATCAGTTGAGGTCTGCCAATTTTTACCTTGGCCGTGCTGCTTTCATAAGCCTGCCTGAGCCTCTCGTGCAAGGTGGGAGAAAAAGATGCAATCCGTTCGTTTTCAGCCAAAAGCTTCAGTGTCCCCTTTTCTAAACGGGAAATAATTCTGCCAAGACAACATTGATAAAACCCAGACAGACATAAACAACACATGATCAGAGCTAAAGAAATACTTATGTTTTATGAGGCTACCAAGTAAAGAGTTCTAAGCCCCAGGCACCCAGCGTGAAATCCTATTGGCATCTGTAGGGCCATTTTTTATTGGTCCCATCTCATGACTTTCCCGTTCTTGCATAATTACACTGAAGTTCACTGGTCTAAAGACAGACCAGTGCAAGAAAAACTCACAGACAGCCAAATCCATGTCAAGTTGTAGGTTTTGAGGGAAAATTAAAAACTCTGTGCTTGTAAGTGATACAGCTCTAAAAGCCAAGCACACATTTTCTTAATCTCACACACACCTCCAGACATCAGCAGAGGAAAAAAAAAATATTCAACTCACTCATACTGATAATCCAAGACTTGAACAGCAAAATATACACAATTGTGCACACTTCGGAAATGCTGTCTCCCTGATGTCTCTAAAGAAAAAAAGAAACATGAGAAAACAGCACCTATCACCATTTATAAACTAAAAGACCAACAATTAGCTCTCATGGAAAGTAGGAACTACCATACCCAAAAATAGTCTTCCAGACCAGTATCCAATTTCCAGAAGTTCACACTGCCTGCCACCTGTATGGACAAATCCTTCCATACTTGTCCTTCCTACACTGAATTGTTTAATGTCGTAGGGGAAAGAAAAGATTCCTTCTCAACATTTTGGCCAACAGTAAGCAGATCCAGAACAAAAAGTAGACCAACTGCAACCAGTCATCACTTGCTGTTCCCATAACTGGAGACTTAGTGTTCCTAATCTCAGGCCTAAAAACCAGTGAGTGGCAAAACAAAGGTCAATCAAATTGGGGCGCCCTGGGGAGGGGAGAAGGAGGTGTGTCAGTCTCATCTTGAAGCCACTCTTGGTTTTTATATCCACATCAAACTACTAACTGCATCAAGCTTAAGTCTGAATTTCCAAAAAAAGAAACGAAACAATTATGCATCTATATGGATGGTTCCTCTGCAATCACAACCCCACCTTAAATTTAAGAAACACACAGAAGATCAACACCACTTTTGAGTTGCAAGGACCAATGGAGGATACTTTAGCATATCCTTCCTTCTCTTTGAAAGCCAGTGATAGGAAGTAGCTCCAGCAGATCTCACACAATAGCAGAATCTAGCAACTCCACTCAATCATACTGTGTAAGCACTTCCCATACATGCATGATTTTTTCAGCATCGCAGATGATCCCCACAGCAGTAATATGGTGCTTTTATGGAATTTAAGACTAACTGTTCAAGCTAACAGCCACTAATCTATATCACATTAGCACTTCACAGAAGCAATACTCTTTCCCCACCATACTATTTCCTACCTTTACTTCTTTCGTTGACTTCAAGGTCACTATCCCCATCTTCTGCAGTAGAAGTGCCTTTAGATGTCAACAGCTGCAGAACAAAAAAGAGCTCCAGAAAAATATTTGGCACCAGGTTTTCTGGAAGAGAGGAAATGAGATACTAAAGGTGGATATTCACTATTGACCTGCCTTAACAAACGAAGGTAAAAATACAAATACCTCTTTTATGGCACAGTTATGGCATAGAACTTCCTCCCCAGACCCAGCCACAGTGTAAATCAACATGGGAATAACAGGGCAGACGTGTTAGGGAAGGGCCATATGCCTTCAGCCTATTGCAGCTCAGACTACTGGATCAAGTCCATCTCCTTCCCTAAACTTTTACCTAGTATCCATTTATTTTAATAACTGGTTTGGTTTATTTTTCCAGATGTTATTTGTTTGTACACTGTAACTATCCCACAACTTCTGCTTCTCATCTACCTCCCCTTTGAAACACAGGTGCAAGTTCAAAGCCCCAAGAAAGGTCAGTCTCACATCTTCTGGATCTTCACCTGCTATACATGACGAATAGAGCTCTGCCAGACATTCCAACTGTTTTTTGCAGGAAACCTTAGCAGGATTTGCACAGGTCACCAGGTGGCTTTCAGCAGGAAGGCTAGCGCTGCGCGTGTAGCTAGGCTTAGTTGGAGTGCCAGGATCCAGAGAGATTCCAGCAGGAGAAGACGCCTGGTGCAGCAATTTGCATCTGGAATTCAAGAGAAGCAACACACCATGTGACAGAAGATGACACACAGCAAACTACTGTGGCCAGAAGTCATCTTTGTCTCACAGCCTATCATAAAGAAATTCCTGCAGTAACTAACCATGTCATTTACACCGCCTAAAGCTGCTTTTAGCATCATAGTAATTTAACTCATCTTTCTCTTAACCAGAATGGATCTTGGGGATAACAGTCAAAAGACTCAAAAGATTCACATTCAAATTCCAACTCTGCTAAAACAGCATGGCATTTTGACCAAATTATCTAACTAACCTGATATCTTCTCATCCAAACTGATATTTGTTAGTACACCAAATCCATTAGAGACCAGATCACAAAAAAAGTTTTGCACATAAAACTTCTGATAGCTATACACTTTACAAAATCTAAGAAAATAAGGTTCACATCCATACCTTCAGACACATTTATAAGTTAACCATGCCCGTTAAGTAGAAAGGTAATAAAACAACTGATGAAATCTCATACTGGCAAGCTAAATAACAGAAGGAACAAGCTACTTTAATTGCCGGATTCTAAATCAACAATGATCACTCATTTAAATAAACAGATATTGTAAAAAGAATATACCTGTAGAGGTCATTCAAAATACAGCAACGGAGTGACATACATAAGATGTGAGAAGCAGGAAAAAAGCCAGTAACAGCAATATCAAACAATTGTTAAAGGTCCCAGTGAAACATCCACACTTGACTCAAAAGTAAAATCTTTAAAAGTCACTTTATAGGCTCTGGGGAAGACAGAAATCTTTATAACTGCAGCAAAGAACTTTTTTCATTAGCCTATTTCTAGTGTAACCACTGCAATGAAGAACAAATTAGTCCCAAAATGATAGTAGAAAGGTTATTTAATAACATCTCCCTTGCAATGAACATAATCACCTGCCTGACTGAAGGAAATTATTTATTAAGCACTTTGTAAACCCACCAAGGTTAAGACTCCAACAATGCAGACAGACTCTGCTTCACTTCTGCCTCAGTGTTGTCATCTACCAAAGCATGAATGTCACCTTCTGCCCGTGCTCAAAGGAACATGGTTGGCTGGGGGCTGAGTTACTTTTGTACCTCATTTCATCACTGCCTGTTTCAAGCATGATGGGTCAGATGAGACCCCCCCCATGGTCAAGATCCAGCCCATATACTGCTATTTCACTGACTTTAGTTTATATGGATTAGTAGGACATTTCAGGTAGAATTTAGACTGGAATACATGCTTCACTGAGGTGCACAGAGGCAGGTTTGAATCCTGAGCAGTTCTGCTACAGGTGCAGTACAAACAGTAATTCATGAGACATTATTTGGTCTGTTTCAGCCAGTTCTCTACAAAGCTTAGCTGGAAAAGAATTCCACCACTTGGGAGCTTCCCCAAGAATAAAATCTACAAACAGTAGCAACAGTTCTGTCAGCAATTATTAACAATAGTTTCTCTACTACTCTGCTTTTTTTCTGAAGTATCAATCCTTACAGGCGAACAGAGGATGAAAGTCACACAGGAACTGAAAAGCAGAGACAAAATTAGAAGCTAGAATTCACCTCATCTCCCAGCACACATAATTTTAGTAGATAACTTCAGTAGTAACTTTTAAAACAGTCTCATGCTACCCATGTTTTGTTTTCTCTGACTGCAAGCCTGTGTTAGTCTGCCTACTTTGCCAAATCATTAACATATTCCCCACATTTGCATCATTAACTCATTTTCTTTAAACCAGACTATGCCTACCATCAAAGGCACAATCTTCATACACAGCCTAATTACACCAGCTCAAACCCCACTTGCTTCGCCTGTGCAACTTAAGGAAAGCTGTACAGGACAGAGCCACCACAGGTGTGTGGCCAACCATGAAGAGGCAGTGAAAGCAGTGAGGATTGACTAAACTGCTGAAGATAAAGTTAGGGTCGTTGGTCAGAGTCAGCACACCTCTGAAATGGTATGAACTAGCTGGATTAACATCCTAGTCCAATACCAGCCAATACAGATGGATTTAGGCAAATTACAAGGTCACCGGTATCTGTTTTGGATATTATTCTGGTCATTTCCACTCTGATATTAGCACTGCCTTAAGAGAATTAAGAATGGACACAAGCCTATCACCACCCTGCTCAGACTGTACCGTTCTTTCTTCAGCATCTCCCTCTCCTCTTGAAGGCTGTTGCTTATCACAGACGTAAGGTTTCCTTCCTGGACAGTGGTAAAGGCTTCAAGGTTTGACCCACATGAAAACCGAGCAGCTGGAGGCTGGCTGACAGGCGTAGAAGTGAAGCACATCTTTGGTTTTGAGAGGGGCCGCTCAGCACTTACAGGAGTTGGGTTGATTCGCCTCGATGGTTTGCTTTTACTGAAAAAGTGAAAAGTGATTCCACTGAAATCAAGCTAATCAGCAACAACAACAAAAAAAAAAGGTCTCAAGACAGATATGCATGCAGCTCTTCCAGAAGAGCCTCATGCTAAAATAAAATAGATATAGAGTCCGGATACTGAATTTCTAAACTGTATGTATAGTTGTTCACTTTATTCTGGTCACTGAATAAAAAGTCACGGAGCTATAGACTGCTAAAAACAGCCTGCTGACCCTTGCTGCAAAATTAATTACTTAAAATCGAGTCTAGAGCAGATAACAGTGCCACACAACTCTTACAAACATTGCTAATTTGAGAGGACAGGAAATGCCTCATTTTAGTAAGAAACTAATTCACCAAGAGTTTCTAACACCACTATGAGAAAGAAAAAAAACAAAAACAAAATCCACAAAACCAATCAAGCTGCCATTGTCTATCAGTGAGAGTCCAGGCTCCCAAGTTACCATAAGCCCTTTAAGTTTAGAGAAACCCATCCTTACTGCATAAATATCTAGATTTGTCCTTTAGGAAGAGGCTCTGCAATGCAGTAAGAGACATAATGGAAATGAAATACAGGAACATTAAGCATTAGGACTTCTCAAGGAAAAGCTGGTTGCTACATATTAACTGCTATAGTGTTCTCAAAATCACTATAGCATTGGCTTCCAAACACTCCGTGACCTCCTTCTTCACTCTTTTTCCTAGTTGGGCACAGTGCAATCGGGGGAGAGACACTTACTGTCTATGCTGGAAACACACCTCATCTCCTTTGGCCAAAGCATCATCTAGACCCAGAATCTGGATTTGCTGCACGGGCCCACAGACCTATCAATTTTCAGGTGGAATTTCGCACATCTAATTAGGAAGATTCCCACTTACAGGGACCAGTGCATGATATATAGAGCACACGGGCTGACATGAAAGCCTGGCACTTGGTAATAAGGATCTAAAAGAGTAAAATCTCAAAGAGAAAAGGACAGAGGCAACCACAACACAAACAGCTGCCCAGAAGCTAAGCCTAAGGCACCAGGGAGACCAGGGCTTTGCAGACCAAAGAGAAGGCAGCCATCAGCTGGCTATTTTGTCCATGATTATAGGGCACAAATGAAGCTGCACACTAACATCTGTTACCAGAAGCCACAGAATGTCAACCCAAAAGCTTTTTTGCTAGCATGAGTAAAGCTGAAGAGCCTTCCAGGACTGCTCTTCACTAGCAATTTTGCTACTGTGGTAAATAAGAAATGCGAAGGGCGAAGACAATGCTGGCTTGTTAGGAGAACTTGCAAGGACAAAGATGTGCTTGGCTTTGTATCAGCTGGTGTGTGCATGGGAAGCTGCAGGCAGCACCGTGAGTGAGAGGCTGAAGAGGTGCCTTGGGTGAGTTCTCAGAGCAGAAACCTGACTGCCTGTTGAAGCAACGTTCCCCTACGTGGCCACCATAACAAAGCAGTGCTGACCAAGGAGCCCAGAAGCTAGCCCCCAGGTACAGCTTATTACGGCATCTTCTGTATCTGGACACGCACAACAGGACAAGCTAGTCAAGGAACAGTAACCTGCAGTAAAATCCAAATGAGACAGCGAGGCAGACTTGCTCTTACTTTGTCCAGCCGGAGGCAGCACCCATGGGTGGAAACTCCTCCAAGTTGTTAAGATTTAGCTGGCTGGGTGGGGATCTAGCAGAAACAAGAGGCACCTCACTCCGCTTCTTTCTCCCTCCGCTCCACGAGACACTGTCATTCTTTCCATCTTCCTCTTCGGCAAGGGAACGCCCCAGATCCCGAGCTACCTGCCTGCCAGAGGCACTGACGGAGCTGCTGCCTTTCCTTCGGCCTCGTCTCGCTGGCAGGGCCTCAGGCGTGGCTGTGAGGAAGCTCCCCAAGCTGGCCTTCTGAGATGACCGCCTCTCACCGTGGTTAAGCACAGGGCTGTACCCAAAGCTCGGGCTGCCACTGGAGACCACGCTGGGGAAGTCACCGCAAGGGCTAGAGAGGTTTGACCCAGAAAAGGAAGAGGAGCTGCCGGATGCCGCAGCAGGAGAAAAGCTGGTATCTGTGGTGCAGGTGGTCACTGAAGTCCTTTGGGAAAAGAGCTGCACTCGGCTGCTGGTTGTGTGGCCTGCTCTCCTTTCCGATCCAGTCCTTTGGCTTCCATGGGCCTTGGAATTGGGGGTTTTAGCAGGAGTAGAGGGCCCGTTAGTCAGGATCTGGCTGGTTTGCTCCCTTAAGAAGTTTAGCAGAAAAGGCACAAAGTCTTTCCGAAGCAAACTAAGCGATACCAGCTTGTCATGGATGTGGTTCTCCTGCAAGGAAAGAGAACAAAGCATTAATATAAAGACGCTACCCGATTCCTTCTTTCCGTGTGCCCAGACTCAAATCTAAGTAGTAACTGTGGGACTGCAATACACAGTAAGAAACAACATGACTTGTCAAAGCAGGTCACTGAAATTCAAACCACCTTAGCACTGGTCATAGATCTCAAACTCAGCCTGCACACAAGCCATTCTGGCAGAAGTTTTCAGATGGAGTCATTCACTTTGGTCTCTGACTGGGAAACTGTGGAACTGTGCCATGGAAACATCAGTAATACTTACTGAAGCTATGGCCAGGGAGAACTTGGAGCAACTGGCACCCCTAATTCCAACATTTCAAAGACATCAATACTGAAGCAGCTCATTTTAATAGAAAAATAAAATCTGCAAACTTTTCTGTCCCCTATTTGTCTATGAATGCCACCTGCTTCCACAGAGGGGTGCTCTAACAACAACTGTCCAAGCACTCAGGAGTCCCATAGTGCCAAACATAAGGCCAAAGCTGCTCTTAAGTTCAATTAAATAATTCTGCTCCCTTGAGACCTCACAGAGGTCTAAACAGAGACTGTGCAACTTTAAGGTACACAAAGTTTATACTTAAGAGACTTAAACAAAAAGACTCACCACAGACCCAACCCACAGTTGCCACAACAACTGAAGAAGCTCTCAAGGACAGCAACTTATTTCTTACTAATATTAAAACCATTGCATATGTATTCCTGTTCATTCATATTCACACCTCCAGTAAATGAGAAGTCAAGAGAGCAAACACTATTTCAGAAGGACATTTATGAAAGGAGGCGGCGAAAGCACGGCCAGGATTGGAGTCGTACAATCCTCAACACGATGCTGAAATTTATACCTGAAAGCAACTCAGCTTCCTGGAGAAGCAGGAGACTCCGACACAGCCTGGCTCACTGCTTTGGCACTCTAACACCCAATGAAAAACTACAGGCCAGAACACAAACCCTGTGAGGTATCAGAAGACCCATCTTTTAACCAGTTGCCATGAAAGTTAGAACAAGATGTAGCCTGACATTTCCTCGGGTGCCCCCTGAGTTCAGCGCAGAGGCAAAAAGGCAAGATTACAGCCCGCACGATGATGAGGTCAAGCAGTTTCTCCAGCTTTTCAGAGCACAACCTGCTTTCACTCATCTGTCTCTGCACAAGTTGACAGAGGTTTGGCTCCTCCGCGGCCAGACAAGAGCAACCTGTCAGCAGCTCCAGCTGCAAGCCTCCCGCTTGCTTTCTCATGCCGGACCCACGGGGCTGCTCCAAAGGCAGTTGGCAACTCCCTCGCAAGGACAAACGTCTCGCTTGGCAAACTGGGCCCCAGCTCCTCCAGCTCCAGAACCCCCACAGCTCGGCTTCTGCCAGTCCCAGCTGGCACAGCACACCAGACTCTATCCAAAGGCCAGTCCCTTCTGCCCACACACGGCCAGGATGACAGCCCTACTTGACCAACTCACATGGGTGACAGCAGTGAGTTTTGATTTTAATTAAGGCTGGGTACCGCGCTCTGAGGAGCTCGGGCAGAAAACGCTCTCAATACAAATTGCTTCTCTAAGGTTATCAGTGAAATGCAAAGGCCCACTGCCCACCTGTGGCTACCGACGCTTCTGTAGGACTAGATCTCCAGATCATCTTCCAACCCCGATTATTCTGTGATGACCCAATGGAGCCCAAGTTCTCCAGCCATGTCCCGTTGGAAACCTCAGCCTGCCCAAAGCCAAGCCAGAACCCGCTCCCGGCCATGACGGACCCTCCTCAGCGCACAGAGGGGACGAGCAGCGGCGGTGCCGGCTGCCCTGAGGCACCCAACAGGTTCCTCACCGGGCCGGGTCCGCGGCCGGGGCGCCGGATGGTGCCCGCATGGCGACGCTGGCAGCTCCGTCCGCTTCTCACCGCCGCTTATCCCCTCCAGAGCCGCGGGACGTGTCACAAGTGTCACCCCTCCTTCCGCCGCCTCACCTCAGGGCGGCCGCTGCCCTCCCGCCGCCACACGGCAGCCACGAGATCGAGGCCTCGCCTCCGCGCTCAGCCCCCGCAGGGCCCTCCGCCGCCCGGCCCCCGCCTCAGCCGCGCGCACCTCAACGGTTTTCACGCCGCCACCAGCGCCGCCGCTCCCGGTGGGCAGCTCCCCGCCGGTGGCCTCGCCTTCCCGCCGCTCCGCTCAAATCCCGCCCGCGGCGGGGGCGGCGCCGCTGGCCCGATCGCCGGAGTTCGGCCCCGGTTGCCGGTCCCCCTGACCCGGCGCCCTGTGCTGACCCACCCCAGGCTTCGCCCCTCACAGCGCCGCCGGGGCGGACAAACTTTCCCGCGCGGCCCCGGGAGCCGGGGGGGAGGGGGGTGGGCGCGGCGGCCGCCGGGGCGAGGTGCGGCGGGGAGGGAGGGGAGGGAAAGGAGGGGCGGGCGGTGCGGACAACCCGCCGCGCGTTACCTCAGCCGGGCGGTGGCCGGGGCCGTGCCGGAGCCATCGCACCACGGCGCTGACCGCCACCTCCTCCTCCAGCAACAGCTCCAAAACGGCCGCCATTCCCGGCCGCTAGCGCCGCCGCCGAGCACGCGCACAACCGGCGGCGGGGGCGGGCCCGCCGTGTGTCCCGTCCCCCTCCCTCAACCGGGGGCGGGGCGGCGGCGGCGGGGATTCCCGCCGGGGAGGCGGGCCGGGCCGGGCCCGGGGCCGAGCCCCCTCCCCATGTCAACACGCGGGGCACGGGGCGCCTGCGCCGGCCCCTGCGCGTCTTTTCCTCTCATGCGCGGTATTTGCTTCCCCAGCAGGGCTCGGGGCCCGGCCTAACGGCGGCCGCCGGCCGGGCCGGGGGAAGGGGCAGCGGCGCCCCCCGTGGCTCCGCGCCCGCCGGCGCCGGGCGGGAGCCGCCCCGGTCCTCCTCCCACCCCCTCTCCCGCCGCCTTTCCTCCCTCCCTCCCTCGGCGGAGGATGGCCGAGGACTCGCCCAAGCGGCGCAAGGCGAATTTCAACGAGGCGGAGACGGAGGTGCTGATCGAGCAGGTGCTGAAGCACGAACAGCTGCTCTTCGCGGCGGGGCCGGGCCGCGCCTCCCCGGGCCAGAAGCGGAAGGTGTGGGAGCTGATCCGGCACAAGGTGAACCCGGTGGCCGCTTGCCCCCGCGACGTGGAGGACCTGAAGAAGCGCTGGCGGGACCTGAAGCGCCGCGACCGCAGCAAGCTCTGCCGCCTCTCGCAGGGCTGCGGGCCGCCGGGCCCCGCCGCCGCCGCCCTCGGCCTCCTCCTGGCCCCTGAGGAGATGCCGCCCGCCGCCGGGCCGCCCGCCCGCCGCCACCTCCACCACCGCCGCCACCACCACCACCACCACCGCGCCTACGGCTCCCTGCTGCCCGCCGAGGCCGTGCCCATCGTGGGCGGCATCGACACGCTGGAGCTGCCCGGCGCCGTCGTGGGGGAGATGGGTGAGTGCCGAACCGACCCCCGCGGCGCTGACCCGCAGCCTCTGCCCGACCATCCTTCCCCGGGGGAGGAACGGGGCCGATCCGCTGCCGCAGCAGGTTCCCCGTGGGCGCGGGGTGGGGGGGGGGGTGCGGGTACTCGCCCGGCTTGAAAAATGCCTGGTTTGGATGACTGCTCTCCCTCCTTGGGAACGTATAGATGCAGAGACGCACAGGGAACCGGGAGATTTGGGGCTGTAGGTCGTAGGAGTGCATCCAAACGGCACCTGAGAGTAAACCCCGTCTGGTAGTAGCTGCCTCCCCGTGGGGCATCGGAGCCAGCCCCCTCTGTGCGCTGGGGAGGACTTTGGCAAGTGTGAAAAGCCGTGTGAAAAGCCGTGCCAGTGCACAGGTGGCAGCAGCACAAAGTGCTGTGAGTACGTAACCTCATACCTCCCCGAGAGACATCATCTTCAATACCCAGGGTTTTCTTGCAGTCACACAGTTTTGGCCACACTGTTACTGGTTACGGTGCGCACAGTAGAGCGTGAAATGAGCTTGCAAGGCCTCTTAGAACTCAAAACTCAGCTTCTGTGCTGGGGCTGGTAGGGGATCTGTAGCACGCAACTGTATGGTTAACTGGTGAATGGTTTTCTTCCCACTTACTGAGGTAATACGTATTCTAAAAGCATCAAAGATAATGCAGTGTGAGTTATAGAGTCTTGGGTCATGGACTATGTGAGTGCTTAGTACATAAAAACACATTTCACTGACCACTGAGTTCCTGAAGTTTCTCACTGACTTTCCTTTGCTTTTCCTCTCCCCCCCATTCTACTCTAGGGTTTAATGATGATCCTGGCCCATCTCATCAATCCGGTCTTGAGAAGATGAACCTCAAAGAAGAAATAGTAGTGAAGGTGGTAGAGCCAGAAGAAAGCTCTGAGGACATGGCGGTGGTTCCACCTAGCCAAGAACAACTACCTTTTTTGGGGACATCTGGCGGTGGTTCCTCTGGGAAAGTAAAAGCCAAAACAAAAGGCAGGTCCCAGGCAGACCAAAATGAAATAACTGAAGAGGACCTGGTGCAGATTCAGCAGACCCAGATGCAGGTGATCCAGTCTGGCTTTGACAGTGTCAACCACAATCTTCGTCTGCTGCAGCAGGGCATGCAGGATCTGAGTAACAGCCTCAGCATCATGGCGCATACGCTTGTTGCTATCAAAAACGTCTACGTGAGAAACAACACTGGCCCAACCACGTATGCCACCGCCTCCACTCAGACTCCAGCTGGGTACCTGAGCCCGGGCTCCCCCCAGGTCTCCCCTGCTGAAGACAGAGGTAGAACACAGGTGGCTGGAAGCAGCAGCAGAAGCAGCAGCTGCAGTTCCAGCTCCATGTCACAAGAACCAGGTCCTTCTGAGTTCCCTAGGCCCCCCCTGAGAACCATTAAGAAAGAACATCCGAATGGCTGCTACTACTTCTGCTTTGCAGATGTGTAAAAACTTGAATATATGTAAAGTGACTGTGGTGTTAGGTGCTGTTGTATGTTCTGCTTCAGCCTGTGACCTTGAAGGAGCAAAGTGGACTTGCCTCCCACGTTTTTCCCAGTGGGAAACATTTCGCTATAGGTGGCATTAAACACTAATTACCAGTCTCCTGTTTGTTAACTCTGTTGCAGTTGGCTAATTAATTTTGTTCTGATTTCTTTATCCTCTTACTCTCTTTAAAAAACAAAAACCAGATTTATTTTGACTAAGACTCTGGTCTGTATTGTCCTTTGTTTAATGTGACCTTTTGAAAAATAAAAGGCATGAGAGCGGGGTAAAAAAGGTAACATGATGGTTACTGACCGGCAGGAGCTGTCTTACACAAGTTGTTTAGTTTTTTGATTAAACAAGCCTCAGAAGTAGTTGGTGGTTTAAGTACTTGCTCTTTCTAATAATGTTGGAGGTGCTTGCTTGGTGGTTGTTGTTGTGATTTTTTTTTTTTTTTGAAGTCTGAGCTGTGTGCAAGGTGTCACAGGAAGCTGGACGTTCCTGCTTACTCTAGGAATGGTTTAGAGTGAGCTGTTGATCCATGAATGTACTTCTCAGAATTCATACAGCATTGTTCCTTCCCAGCTTGTCAAATGCACCATCTCCTCAGAGGTGTTCTGTTTCACTGCACTAGCAGGATAGGCTCTTTCTTGTCACATGATTAAAATAGAGAAATACAGCAAAAAAAAAAAATTGTAATTGATGAGTGATGCCTGTTTTTGACATGGAATAATATTTCCCCCGTGTGTTTTATAAGCAGGCTGTATCTTCATGAGATTTTGCCAGCCTTCTGAAACCAATACTACAGCATTTGAAGTACAGAGAGAAAAAAAAAAAGTTTCCATATTGTTTTACATGGAATGGAAGTTAGATTTGCTGTTAAACAAATTACAGGAGGCAGGGGCTGACTTCACTCCAGACAGCACAAATGCTCTTGGATAGCTTATGAAGCTTTCTCCATCACCTATTGGAGAGATGAGTAAAATCTTCTGTTCTCTTAACTATATATCCAGGGAAGAAGAAAAACAAGAGTTGGAGCAAAAAAGTAACGTTAAGTGTCAACTCTGAAACAAGAACAAAGGGATCACTTTATCCTGATGTGAAAAAGAAGAAACCTGGTTTCACGTGGAGAGAGGAGGAAACTGTTGTCACTGATGCTATTCTTAAGATGCGTTTGTTTGAGGCTGGTATGTTTAATGCTTAGATATTGGAATTGCTCTTCTTCACCTAATTTGAAATTGGCAGCGGTGCTGTGTTGATACGCCCAGTGTCCCTACTGGAGGGGAAACAAGTCACCTCACCTGATGTTTTATCCAGTAACCACAAAAATCATACAGGCCATCTTAAGCTTTTATCACCAATATTAAAGTGCTACAGATAAAATTGGTCTGTAGCAATGACAGAATCTAGCAAATACCAATGATGTAGAGAACAGCAGCCCAATTTGGTTCTCTTTTACCAGTGTAAGAACACGTAATTGTAGGGTAAGGTATGTCACTTTTGCAGCTGGCTTTGGCAGAGCACTTATGGTGTATGAAAATGTGCTTTTTAAGTACTTCCTTTAACTTCAGGCATTACACTGTTACAGTGTGCCAATCACACACACCTCAAAAAACAACAGCTGCTGCCTTATAAAATGTGAACACAGGGCAGTCAGATTCTTAGCAAGTGTACCTTCAGTACCACAAATGGGAGTAAAACATCCAAATATCTCCCAAACATATACAAGGACAGCACACTGTTAATTGGGATTAATTCCTTGAAGAAGAGGAAGTGCTTTTTTCCAGGTCTACTTTAATGAGAGGAGATAGTGCAAGTGACAGGTATTGCTGCCTTATTCATAAATTGCTCGGTTTAAAAACAGGAAAGAACTAATCCTTCTAAATATGATTTTTTTATGTTTTATGTTTTTTATGTTATGTTTTAACAACATATGTCTACGTTGTTAAAATGTTTCCAAATTAACTCACTGGAAGTATTATTTCTAGTACAGGTGGTCTCTCTCGAGCAGTGTTTTCTGTAACTGAAGAAAGCATCCTTCATTTGTATTTTGTTCTCGTAGACAAGCCAATTAATGCTACTGTGACATTCCAAGTAGATTAAAAATGCAATCTAAAGTTTACCTGGTCATTCTGGGCAGCAGTTTGAGCTTGTCCTGGTTGCAACAACCAGTTCTTACCTGTCTGACTTTCTTTCAATGTTTCAATCCTTTCTCTGCTTGTTAATGCTCGAATTTCCCTTACGGCAGCATTTCTAGGGAGAGCTGGCTCCTGTCTGCTACACAGCTTTATGATGTCCGAGTACAAATTTAGATGAGAGGAAGCTACAGTGCGAGTGCAGAGAAATGCAGCGAGGCCCCCAGAGCAGAGTGGGCAGTTTGGATCTCCTGTATGAAGGAAGACAAGAAGCCAGGAAATGCTAAAAGACACTGCCATGGTCAGACAACTACCAGACCTCAACACCCATCAGACCCTCAACACCCTCAAGACCCAGAGTCTTTGTTCCAGTCGTGCTTCTCTCCTACTGTCTGTCAGTGGTACCACTAACGTATACTGGAGCCAGATCAAAACCACTCTCCCATCTCTGGTATGATCCGAATTGACATAGTATTTTAAACAAGGAAAGATACTGAGCTACCCGTCACCAGTGCAGAGTGAGCAAATTTGTTATTTTTATCTTTAGATTAATACAGCTGGCTTGCTATTTCTTTATGCACCCTTTCTGTGATCAAAACAATGGTTGTGTTGGGATTGCCAAAACCACACATCATCCAGAAGCACACCATGAAATTTCTGGGTACGATTAACAGAAGATGAAATACAATTTTCTTGGAATGTTACTGAGTAAATGAATACACAGTTTGTTTCCTGTTGTCTGAAGCAATTTGTGCTATTTATGTAAATAACAAGAGCTAATGACC